>NPHW01004915.1:0-40781 GCA_002240705.1 Elaphomyces granulatus | reverse complement strand
TAAGAGGGTGCCCCAGTGCAGCGCAGTAAGCCCTCGTCCGCGGGTGAGATTGGCTCCCTTCTCCTTGCAGCTCCTTCCGTTTCCATCTCCTTCCGTTTCCGGGCCGAAGTGGAGATCGCGGATGCTACATAGCACGAAGCTCTTAATTATTAGCAACGCTCATTATTGGCAGGATGAGATCCTTCCACTCGCTGGTTGACCTATCCGCGGACATCACCATTTTTAACCAGAACCCTCCACAACATCGCCAAATGAATTCCAACAAAGATAAAAAGTTGCAATACTTAGTAATTAAGCCACAGGCTATACTTATTCAAATTTTTATAGTAGTGATCAGGCTTGATATGGTGGCAATGTCACTGCATGAACACTGCCTGTCCCCATGGGAATGAGTGACGTTTTTTTGCCACCATAGCAAGCCGGATCAGCATAATAAAAATTTGAATAAGTATAGCTTGTGGCTTAATTACGAAGCGTTCCAATTTTTGTCTTAAATCGCGGGTTTGTAATTATAGCCGCATGATTTATGCTTTTGGCACGCAAAAATTCAGATTCTTGAGCACCATTGAGGGACAAACGAATCCCAACATGAATCTGGTAACAGCCCAACCTCTAGGGAGCATTCTAGAGGCTAAACCGTTGCGCCAGGGACAAAAGACCAGGATTCTACATAGGACGACAGTCCCAGAGCTGCTCTCACTTATATAGTAGGTTGCCAGCTTAAGTCCAGCCTTCCGCAGGCCTAGAGAATTCATATAAGATGTGAGAAGTGTATATATCTTTTCAAGATTCACGATTTATTTTAATGTGTATAACGACAGGAACTAGAAAACTATAGTATGTGTTCTGATTGGTGATGTCCCGAACCCCCGAACCAGTTCCAGCATGACGCATCGATACTGCACGACAGGGGATACATCATAGTAGATTCTCCTGTTAGAGATAGCACCTGTAGTGAGCAAGAGAGCCTCGATTTCAGCCTGTTCGCTGGAAGGAGCACTTAAACGGCAATCTTTCACAAAATGGGCCATTGGGCTGACACCATTGTTATCGACAGCGTTAGGGTCGGTATCACGGTGTGAAAGAAGCGAGCGAATAACAGCTGGCTTGACACTGGAGCGACATACCTCAGCCAATGGGGTGCGACCAGTATTGTCCCTGACGTTGGGGTCAATATTGTCTTTCTTCAGGATTTGATCAACTAATTCCAGGCAGCCATTAATGCATGCCCAGGAGAGGGCAGTCCGTCCCTTGTCGTCGCGGCCGAGATTGACGTCGATATCATCTCGCTCCAGGAGGATTTTTGAAATTTCTAAAGGCGCCCTGGAGTGAGTCAAGCGACACGCCTCGACCAATGGGGTGCAACCAGTATTGTCCCTAACGTTGGGGTCAACGTTGTCTTTCTTCAGGATTAGATCAACTAATTCCAGGCAGCCATTAATGCATGCCCAGGAGAGGGCAGTCCGTCCCTCGTAGTCGCGGCCGAGATTGACGTCGATATCGTCTCGCTCCAGGAAGATTTTTGAAATTTCTAAAAGCTCGGGGCGACAATTAATCCCAAGTATAAACAAGGAAGCAAATCGGCGGTATTGAGAAACGGCATGACAGAGAGCAGTACAACCGCTCCTGTTGGGAATATTGGGGTCCACGTCAGCCCTCGCGAGAAGAGACTTCACCACCTCCACCAGGTCATTTTTAACAGCTATCATGAGTGGTGTGCCATAACCGCTGTTTTTATTAACGTCAATACCATCTTTTGTAAGAAGTAGGCTAATGATCTCTGTATTGCGCTTATAACAAGCGGCTGTCAGTGGTGTAGATGCAACGCCCCTGCAATTGACGTCGACATTATCTCGAGCAAGTAACTGCCTCGCAATAGATACATGTCCACACAAGCAGGCGTGGAGCAGTGGCGAAACATTATACCCATGATGTCGGACATCCGGATCAATATTAACCTTAGCAAGGAGGAGTTCAACTATGGCACTATTCCCCTTTGAGGCAGCGATAAGAAGGGGGGCTTGCAACGAACCACTGTAAAAGTTTGGATTAATGCCCTCGACTTTCAAGAGCAGTTCAACGATGGGCACATGTTCTTTAACTGTAGCAACTTGAAGTGCAATATGAAAACTTTCTGGGACCGGATTGAAATGTCGACCAGTGGCAGCATGTACCGCTCGTTGAATGGTACCTACCATTCCATTTTTTGGTCAATAATGACATGTTGTGAGACTTATTAGTCATATCCCAACGAGTCATAGCTCGTCGGTAAAGAGTTTCATTCAGCAAACTGTGAGCATCTTTGTCGGTACGGACAAGAGCATTCATCTCCACATCATCGATGTTGAGGATAATTTCCAGCGGCAAGTCGAACAGAGGCATGGCTGTGAGAGAGTGCTAGAATTTCGGTTAATAAAGAGATCGGTTAAAGATGTAGTACTGTATGAGTCTCTTTAGTAAAAGCTTGAGATAGACATAAAACTGGAAGATGGTGAGGGATTTTTTACTATTCATATTATGATACCAACATCCATGAATGCATGAGTCACGAGACGTACCTAATTTATGATTCTTTATATGATATGAGCACACCACTTCAGTAAAGCCCAAGTTCTACAACTCGTGAACACGTCGCAGATCGCCTGAAGATTCCATCCCGCAATCTATTTCTGTCATAGGGTTTGACCCCGTTTGAGGAGTTTGATTATCCCTGATATTCTTTAGGGCGGCGGCTCTGTTAAAAGTACGCCGTAAATTATTTTTATTATTTTTAGTCTAGCCAGGGTGTATCACGTGAGATGCTACCTAATTTCACCTTCCTTTCACAAGGACATGCGACAGTCTTAAGGGCTCGACGTTCCGCGATGTTGGCCGCTGGATGAATTCCGACATTGGGATGTATGAGCCGTTGCATTGGCCCTTTGATGCCTACCCCAGCGCGGTCCCGCGAGTGAGGGTGCGAGGTGTCATGGCTCTCTTCCTGGCAGCCACCATCTTATGGGCTTTAGTATGGTAAGCTGACCACTATCTACTCTTTAGATTCTTCGGAAATGATGTGTCTCCTTACCTCTTGCTGTAAGGCTTTTATACCGTGCGTGGCAAGTTTGTCAGACTCCCAACGAAGTTCTTGTCGACAAGCTTGGCCTGGATATCCCACCAGCTCCCGAAGTCACACTCGAAGAAATAACTGCTCGGGAAATCCGCATTGCATGGAAACAACCGGAATTCCAGAATTCTATCCACAAGCATCTTATCCAAATCAATAACGCCAAAGGCAAGTTTCCAGCGTCATTGAAAAGGTTGGCTATCTCTATCTAACATTGTATAGTTGGCGAAACAAAGAGAGCAGAGACAGCAGTGGCCATTGGGAATCTATTGCCGGGACATATATATCACATCTGCATTTTTGCAATTAGCGCTGCCAATTTTCAGACCGCCAGTGCCGTTCTTCATGTCCGCACCAAACCGCTCCCTCGTTCCCAAATCCGGCAGGATGAAGGCCTCGGTGGCCCTTCAATCCAGGCTTCTATTCCTCGCTCAACGGCGACGCTTGCGACTCCTTCAGCGCCGGTGATGTCGCGAGAACTCAGCGGGGGACAATTGCAGGGCAAACGTCTGCCTGGAGGACGGAAATCCTTTCCTGTAGCCACAAGTGCCGATCCCTCTCACGTTCAGATGGACGACGTGCAGAAATGTACGGTCAATGATGACGCTAGCGAGACACTGGAGCAGCTCGCAGAACGGCTCAAAGGATTGCAGCATGAAAATGAAATCATGGACAAGCAAATTAATGAGGAAGAAGAGGAGCACAATAGCTCACTGAAGGAATTAGAAAAACAGAGAGATGAACTAAAGCAACGTGTGAAGGAGAAGGATGAAGCTAGCGGCGATCTCAAAAAGCATGTCAACAAGCTCGAGAGTGTCAACCGAACTGTGCAGAGCGAAAGGGCTAAGCGTGAAAGGTTATTACAACAGAAGGAAGCGGAACGAAAGAAGCGCCAAGATGACATTGTGAGATGGCAAGAGCAGATCTCTCAAATGGATAAAGATATCACACGGGCCAAGGAAGAGAAGTCTCGTGTTGAAGAGGAGGCCGCGAAGCAAGTCAATGAGACTCGGGCAAAAATTGCCAACGAGCAGGCGGAAATAAAGGGTATTGATGACGAAATCCAAGATAAAGGAGGACGGGTTAAGAGACTTGAGGAGGAGAGAAAGCGTCTCCAAGGTGGCGATGGCGAGGATGGCAAGGAGTTAGACTGTCTCGATATCGAGCGGGCCCGACAGTGGGAAATCAAATTCAATAGTCTCAACGTTCGATATGTTACCCTCAGTAACCTTCATGCACAGGTAAGTGATAACTGAAAAGTGTTCACGTGCCGAGATTTTGACTGTATCAAAGGCCCAACAACAATATCAGGAGGCCCAAGAACGGCTGAAATGGCTTAACGCTCAAAGATCGAACGGTTCTGGCTCTTTTACTCTACTACCTCATCCTGATCTTGACCTCTCGCAACCTAGTGGTTTGCGACGCCCTCGCCATCGGAGTTCCCTCGCAAGCAATGTTTCATCTCCGATAAGTTTCCCGACCATTGATCCATCGTTGTCGCGTACAGTAAATTATAATCCGCCCTCGACTAGCTCACCTAAGTTTGCATCGAATCCTGCCTTCTTCAGTGTTAACCTCGGAATGGCCTCCAGAGGCTCATCAGACCAGTTAGTGGCTACTCCCTCCGAATCCGACATCTCAACAAACAATCAGCCTATGAGTCCAAGGGCCGATGAATTACTACCATCTGATCTCCTTGGAGACGAAGAAATGTCTATAAATCTTCCTCCATCTTCTATGAATGCAAGGTACACCGTCTGGCAACCTAGCTTTAGGTTTGAGGGCATACCACACAGATCGCCTTCGCCAATGTCTTCGGAAAGTAGATCTACAAGCTTATTTGCAAGTCCACATGAAAGTCAGAGTAATTTACGAGATACCGATTGTCAGCCATCAGAAGTAGAAATTCCTGGACTCTCTCATGGGGAAGCTCTGAATGGGGTTCAGAGTGCATCGCGCCTGCTTTCTGGTATTTTTAGTTTTCATCGTCAACGTGGGAAGACGTTAGATGATGGGTCCCCCGTACTTGGGACATTAAAACCGGGACAGAGCCGCTCATTTCCTAAAGGTCTAGACGGCATCGATCCTATTGGATCTAGGCGTCGAAGGCTAAGTCATGCTGGCAATTGGGCAAATCCAATGTCCCTTTTTCCACGAAGTGGTGCTCACAGCTCGTCCGATCGCCTTCCATCACGAAAGAGCGCCTTCCCTAACATTTTTTCATCCAACAGATTTGGTTCTGGTAACTCTAGTGAGCTTCTAAAGCAGACAACCGGCCCGACCGACCAAAGCGGTGGCTATAATCAATTCAGTCCAAGACACGACCCCATTGATCCGTCGTCGATTCTTGGAACAGTCCGACGAGACTCTTTATCTCCTCGACCGGCATCCACGTTTTCGTTTGACAACCAGCTTCCCTATCCCTCAACCGATCATCAGCCCTTTGGCTGGCCATCGAGTGATGCTGCTGGGCAAAGGGGCTCTCGGGGCTTTGATTGGGCCTCCTCTGCAACATGGTCTCAAGCCCCCTCGCGCCGGTCATCCGCACAGTTTGGCTCATCAAGCCATCTCCCATTAGGGTTATCTACAGAGCACGATTTTCTGCAAGGGCCGTTCGAAAAACAACACCGTCCTCTCCAGGCTCCAATAGGTACCCGACCATCCTCATCACATCGACCAGTCACCCCAAAGTTGAATCCCACTGCACCTTCCTTTAATCTTTTCAGTAAGAAGTCGGAAAAGGAGAAGGATAAGGGAGAAGACAAAGAGATGAATTTATCGAAATTACGAGACCACGATTCGAATCCGGGTGAAAGCCCTCCGTCAGAGTCACGCCGTTCAAGGGATGCTAGATCTATAGCCACTTCTGCGACCGAATCTCACGAGTCGCTCGAATGTGGCAGTTATACGGATAGCGCTAGCGTTAAGGAAACCTTCATCCAAAAAATCACGCGGAAGAGTAGCTCAAGCAAATTTAATCTGTCGTGGAAGGACCGGGCCGGCCTTTTTTCTAAGAAAAACGATTCTTCCCAAGGCGATGCTGATGAAGATAACAGCTCCGATGCGCAGCTTGGCAAAAACACTGAAAATACTACTTATACTGTGTCATCTGTTGACAAATCGAACAAGACCGGCCGAAGCTTCTTCACTCGAAAGTCTAAGAGAATGGAGAAGACTGCCAGTGAATCGAGCGAAAAAGCAAGTGAAACAGGAGACGAGGAGCCTCCCGAGGATAATTAAACTTATTCTTACTGGTGGTGAATTGACATCGAGCCTCTTTTTGTGTGATATGTCCTTGATTTTGTAAACAGATACCAGGTTTCCTTGCCCTGGGGAATGGGAAGAGTGGCACATCCACCCCATATTTTACGTAGACATAGGACTAGAAACGATTGTCACTTTCACTGCCATATTTTTCAATCTGAAAAAAGCATTATTACCTTTTTACCCCCTCTTTGTGATTTCCTACACTTAGTAGAATGACCTGGTAAAATAAGTGTGCTACTAAGGAAACATTCCCGCAACTATCATTTGCCCGGGAAAGAAACATGATCTCTACTGAGAGCGTGCTACCATGACGGAAACGGAAGGAACTGGAAGCCAAGGGAACAAAGACAGAAAGGGCATAAATACATCGAAGAATTAGCCTTAGATCCAATATCATCATTGTGCACATTCACATCTAGCTCGACTATATAGAGGCACATAAGGGGAAAAAAGAAGCGTTGAAATGGCAAATTCCAAGTACACCCCCGTTTCTGTTGACCGTTTCGCTTTGTATATGTACATACAGTGTTTCTGCCAACAATTGCTTAACTACCAGTTACCATCATCATTGGCGCGAGTGCCCTTTGACTGATCGCGGGGCAAAAGCAGATATGAATATGTCAAGTCATTCGAGCAGACTGATATCTTGCTTCCAGCCACGTGGATTGTGGTACGGATCGATGGGAGAGGCTTTCATAAGTAAGTTAGATCTGATCTATAGTAATCTGATTTTGTATTGATCGCGTCACGATATACTATACTATCGCCCGCGTTGATAACGTTATGTTTATTGTTTTTATAAATAAGACAAAAAAAAAAAAAAAACTGATTTGTTTCTCCAATTGCAGACTCTCCAGAAAGTACCGTTTCGAGAAGCCTACTGATCGTCGCGCCTTGGAGCTTATGAATGCGGCTGCCATCGAAGTTATGAAGGAGCTCCCGGATCTGAACGTCGCGTACGGTGTCAGTGATGAGTATAGGTTTGTTTGTTTGTTTGTTTGATCATGATGATGACTCGTCCCTGAGTTTTTTTTATTAGTGGGGCTGTGGGACTGAATAGATATCTATCTAGCTTTGTCTTCCATCCAAGCTGTTCGCTGTTCGAGAGGAGAAGCGCGTATGTAATCCCCTCCATATATATATATATCCATATTGGATGGCTGACAAGACCTATTTTTATTTTTAGCAAACTCGTCTCTACGATTGTGTCTACTTTCACGGCTTGTTACATCTATAAGTGGCAATCGTTCTTTCCTTCGACTCCTCTTGAGCCATCTCATCTCCCCACATTTGATGGTCGAGCGGTCTTATATCCGAGCATCAAGAATTTGAGAGACTACCTAAGCTGGAGACAAGTTGACTGTTTGTTTTCAACTTTCCTCAACCGCCCTATCATTTTCTTTCTTTAGGTCTCTGGTTGTCCAAGATTGCTGAGACGACGATATCTGGGGAACAGGTCACATTAACAATCTTTATAACACGACGTACTGGATGATGGTGCAACGAGGCGGGATGAGCCCTACGGATGCAGAGAAGGAGTTACAGGTATTGAACCTTCCACTGTGTTGCCAAAATAAACGCCCCATCCGCTGTAGTCTATCTAACATCGGGGTAGGGAACAGTCTCATCTGATAAAAACGAAATCCTCTTTAAAAGATTTGGGATAAACTATAACAACGAGCCGGAAATGTACAAAAAGGGCAGTGTGGTGTACCGCCAGGTAGGAGATGTCCTTCCACTTTTTCACCGGTGCGTCCAATATATCTAATAACATCCGTCTATGTGCGAATAGTTTCAATTCGAAAGCCCCGCGAATGATCGAGCCGACAGTCCGCAGGGCAAACAAGGTGAAGACATGGGGTATGATCTAGAAAGTGAGACTTCGAGAACACAGCGCGAAAAGCAGCGGAAGCTACGTCGGAAAGCAAATGTCGTGGTTGAGCATGTTGATATTATCAAAGATGATTTTTGGAAAGGCAGGCCATGGATTCTCTCCGACAAGCCAGGCAAGTTGCCAATGGGAAATTCATGATGGTAACTCAGATTTTAAAAGAGAACAGATCAAAACAGAAATGAAACCAGAAACAAAAAAATCACACAAGTACTCAGTACCGAATCGTTGAGGGGTATCTTGTTCTATCTCTACAATGTATTTGTAGTCAGGAGATGGTCTGCGGGCTTTCCCCTTTATCCTTTTTCCTTTTTCCTCGACTTGTCTTTTTTGGATTTTTCGGGACGATCTTTATTCTTTCGTCTTGATTTCGACATGTCCGTGTCTGAAACTTTGGCGTCATTATCTTTTCTTTTCCTGCCGTTCTGTATCTTAATGGTTTGCGTGGGACATTGCTCGGGACGTTCAGCCTCCTCCATTGATATTGGAGTAAGATAGCCTTCCGTGCTTATCATTTCCTTTTTCCGCCTTTCCTTCCCCTTCCGACCGTTGAGTTTCTCGTCGTTCACATCTTTATCCGCATTTTCTTTGCTGTCCTTCTTCCTTTTCTTTTCCCTTTTCTTCTCCTTCTCCTTTTTCCTTTTCACATTATCGTCGTTAGCCTGGATGGATATCGGCACCCTTTCGTTTGGTGGCTGCTCGGGTTCGCTTGACAATTTCTTTATCTTCCGCTTCTTATGTTTCTCTTCCTTCTCCCTGACAGTTTGACCCTCTTTCGAGCTATCGCCATCGAGAACATTCTCGCTCCGTTTTCTTTTCTTCTTTCTTTTATCCTTATCTCCTTTTTCCTTCGTCTTGGGCGTGTTCGTCGATACCGTTTCAGACACTTCGGTGGTTTCCGTCACAGTGATTGCGGCATTATTGGCTGCTCCTTTCTGCCTAATTGTCCCCGCTAGCTCTCCTCCTCGCACGAAGAACCTGTAGAGTTCGCTTTCTCTCTTCGCCGGCGAGTTCGACTCCGACTCGGTCCTCGTATCGCCATCCTGGGCTACACCCCTCAAAACTTCCTCGAATCCGCGTAGCCACCATTGATTGGTAGGGTCTAGAGTCTTCTTGCCTACACCGTGGTTGTTTTGGTTGCGCGACAAAAGAATTGGCCGAATGAGTCCCAGTCCAGCGCCTGGACGACGGTTTGGATTCAGCGGGTTGCCCGGACCAGACCAGCCCTGGCGGATGAGATAGGCCTGGACGTCCATTTCACTGTTTATAATCTGATTGTCATTTGTACTCGTCCTCGCCCCGAAGAGGGGTGGTATAAAGGAGGGTTGATGTGCGTAAAAAAATTTAAATTAGCGAGAAAAGCGGAAGCTCTCCCGCAAATCACGATTGAGTTTTCGATGCAACAAACAAAGCAAAAAGCCGGCAGTGGCAAGAAATGCCAAATCAAACAAAAGAGCAGATAAAATCATAAAACCAAAGACTGATCAAAAATAATTATACCTGTTACATTAACTTACATATCATACATAGAAGGCCAACCGAAGATGACATGCTATAAGAGATTGTGAATTATTACGTAAGATTGCATTTTATGCAGACCTGAGACGACTGAATCAGCTATGAACTCGCATCAATTATATCACATTGACTATGCTACCTATGGGGATGAGAAAGATGGCGGAAAGTGGATTCGAACGGTAGTCTGATGTGGCAAGAAACAGTCAAAGCTGACGGGAAGGATAGCGAGAAGAATTAGGGTTCGAGAGAATCTAACGTTCGCAGCCTTCTGAGTCCAGGATAAGAGTTTGAATAAAGTCTGGCATGACACAGCAAGGAATCCGTCATCATGAGACATTATGATAGCAAGAAGAACCAGAGTGATAGGCAAGAAAGTCCCATCATATGTACGATAGCCTGCGTGATCTTAATGCCTATACCATTGGCTGTGCTTTTTGTTATTATTTCTACCAACGCAACGACTTTGATGCTTTCAGGTCATGGCCCCCAGGAGGCCAAACGTTTTGCCAGAAATTCAACTTTGTAGAGCTCCTATCGAATCGAACAATCGTCAAGAATGAGGAAATAATTTTTGAATATTTTATGGACGTTAGTTACATGTATACCTATAAATGGAGCTCTCCCTTTTTAATCCTCGCCCACCCATAAGCTGGAGCTTTACAATTTCGCAAGCTCTCAACAAGACATCTTTTATTTCCGTTGTTTGGTCAACGCTTGCGTGACCTGGACTGTCAAGGGACCGAAACCGAGCTTGTGAGAAGGTATGTATGATCTGCAGCAGGTAAGAAACTCTATGATAATGCGAGGACAGTGATACTGTGTTCGACATTCATGAGGACATTATAGGCCATGCATGGAGGTAAAAGGGAGAATATTTTTAGATAGATAGACAGAGATCTTTATGTAGGCACGCGTATATGGATCTGATTCCTGAGAAGGTATTGACTAGTGGTGTCTGTCTATTTACTTCGGTATACTACTTTGTATTTATTTAATATGATACGGCCTAAACCGTTTCTCGTCCTTGGGCTTCTTCCTGTCCTTCTTCGCTTGTGGCATCTTTGTATTGCTGGTAACTGCTTCTTCTTGATGTGCTGCTCCCTGGTCGTCCTGCCCAGCACTAGCATCATCAGGCTTCCAGGCCCGTACAAGGCCGTCTTCACCGCAGGTGAAAATCGACCCCCACTACAACGCTGTAAGTTTCTAGTTTTGCAGATGGACAGGTTTACCATGTGACTACCTACCTGCTCGTCGAGATACAGAGACCGGATGATCTCCTCGCCGTGAGCTCCCAGCAGTCGGCTGACATTGCTCTGGTCGAATTGCCATTGCGGGTTTGGCATAAGGGGGACAAGATCGAGTCTCTTTTCACTGGCACAAAGATACGATTACCCAGAGACTTTTGATGGAATGTAGGGAATCGAGAATATTGAAGCTACTCACGTTGTATTCCCAGCTGCAAGATGGGTTCCTTGGCCACTAGTGAGTGTCTGAACTACATACTCGCAGCTGAGATGCTGCCTCAAGTCTCCAAACCGGATTGGACCTGGACCTTGGGCTGTATTATCAGGGTCTGTAGTTGGATGGATCGAGAACGACTCGTCGTGACTAAGAGTATAGATTGCATGTTCGGATAAAAAGCCTGCATGGTGTATCGAACCGTGATTGATGACCTGAAGTACAGCATCATCTTCGTCCGTAATCGTCATATCATAGACATTGACGAGACCATCTGTGCTGCCGGAAAGCAAGACACTCTCCTGGGTTGGATGGAATTGGAGCTATGTTGCATAAGGAGTAGTTTTAGCTTTCAGTTGCACGATTTGATTACATACACACGCACCTCAGTAACGTCATCGTTATGGCTCTCAACATATTGAAGACGATGGTCCCGGGGTGATCTGATATCCCTGCACTGACCATTAGTATCTAAGGTTTCTATTGTAGTCTTATATATTTATTCATATACCTGAGCAAACAAGAGGATTATCGATCGGGACAAATGTAAGCCACACAATAAACAAATAATAAAACCACGTAATGTTGACAGCCAGCTGTGCAACACCCATTCTGCAAGCCACAGCTGTCGGAGAAACCGACCCCCAACAAATCTGGAATGACGAACCTATCAATCGACGGCAAGGACTACCTACCAGAATACGACAGCGGCTTGGGATGACACCAACTCGGTGCCAGCAACAATAAAGTTGGTCTCAGCACGGCACGCCAGTGATAGGACGGCGGCATTCTTGGCTGTTAAGTAGCTAATGGTCAGCATGCTCTTGGAAGACTGGATTAGAACAATGAAATTGGCTCGTGGAACCAAGCTTCTGCACGCGTCTCATGATACTACTAAAGAAAGACAGACTAAGCGAAATGACAACAGGGAAGAACATATGTGATATGCATCGGGGGCTAAAATAAAGACAACAAGAACAACAAAATTAGATGGCTCTCTCGGGGAAAGAAAGGGACACGAAACCAACAACAAGAATGAACTTGACAGCAAGAACCCCCTACCAGTGGTCATTTCCAACATCGGCTTCCCCGATGCACTTCTGACGTCCCAGAGCCTCACTTTCCCATCCCTCCCTCCAGTGACCAGCAGTCCCGGCTCAGTCCCTACTCCACTATACTCTGTCAGAGTAGTTACACCGTTCTCATGTGTGCTGCCGGCGGTGACGGAGACTACCTGCAAAGAGCGAACATCAAAGAGCCGCAGTGAGTCATCCGAGGATATTGCAGCAAGGGATAAACCGGGCAATGCCGCCGCAAGGGAGTATATGTAGCTCCCAGACGGGAGAGACAGCGAGGAAGAGGCGACGGGTCGGAAGGCGAGCATTGCGAAGGCTACGTATACGCCCTCTGATTCTGAATTCAAAAAAATTAATCTGACGTTTTTAGAGTATTAATTTCCTCCGAAACGTATGATATGATAGGTGGTTGAGGAGTTAAGGTATATACTTTTAACCTTAGCTAGCCGGGGGGCCGGACCATTGAACTATCATACCTCCTTACCTAGGTAGGGAATATTACCTAGGTGAGAAGGTTCCAAGGTTGGCATTTGAAGTTAACCTTATCTGAGAACTCTTCTGCAGGTACATTAGGTACATACGTCATCTGTTGGCTTTACTTCATCAATTAATTGTAGTATGTATGTCATTCATCTCTCCAATGTCTCCTTTTTCGTTTTCCAATTTTCTATCCTTTTACTGCCTTTTTCAATTCAATTTTATTACATAGAGAAATCATTGTTTTCTTTTTTTTTTTTTTTCTTTTTTTCCCTCTTTCTCACCGTCTTTCCGTTGACGTTACCTATCTTCAACCCAACGCCTTTGCATCAACAAATAGATCCCTTTGCCGGTATATATTATTCTCCACATGCTCAATGAGGAGGAAGCCGTGTCACATAGATTCTCCACCAGGTTGCTTACGGATTGCATCCCCGAGAAACTCTAATTAATTAAGCATCGACCCTGGCTAAGATCAGAAGACATGTATGTATGTATGTAGGTATGTATGATATCAATTGGAAGAATATTGATTGAGCGGATCAATGATAAAGATGAGCTCGAGGAAACGGCCTTTTGAGTTACCAGCAATTTAATTAGTGCATAGTATGCTCACGCCGAGTCCCGGCTATACTAGATATTCCATCATAACAATCTCCTCTTTTGAACTACATGTATGTAAGGTTAGTTACATACTATCCAAGAGTCCTTCCTTCCTGGAGGTTGGGTTAGTAGCATCATGGCGAGCCCGAGCTCATTACCATATCGGGAAGTGTGCATACATTTATAATCCAGTCTGTGGCACAGTTGGAGAACAATAAGACGGGGGGTCATATGGAAGAAAGAGAGTAAGGGAGGTATCCTTTCCTTTCTTCTTCTTCTTTTTTGGTCCCTTGCTCACCGCCGACTTGATTATGGCTTTTCCACCGGGTATTTTGATCGGGATGTTACAAACATAAACGGCATCTCCATCACACTATTCAAGTTTGGAATTATGTACTGGAAAGGATACTTCCACATGGATCTATTTTATCTATCCATCTAACTATCCGCTACATTGTCCCAGGTGCCAGGTGGCACCGAAAGATATATAATAATAGTAGATCCAGTCGTTTGTTTATATATATATAGCCTCATGTCTGAGTAGTAAGTGCAGTATTCTTGACGCAGGGACAGGAAGCGGCTTTCTAAAGCACGACAGAAAAGGAGGTTTTTAGGTTTCCCTCCGCTGTAAATAGAAGAAAACGCGTCGAAACAGCGTAGGAACATATATAGCCTCATGTCTGTATGAAATATGAGATTGATAATGAACGTACATAACCTATACAGTACAAATAAGGATCTAAAACACCTCCCTTGCCTGCCAGATTCCTCAAGGGCATGCATATAATATACATATTCCATCAATGACCACGCCCTGGGGCTTTTACATACTAATTTATCATGATACTCATTCACTCTATCTTTTCTCTTCTCTCTCCATTCACGACACATAGAGTATCATCTATAATAAAAACAAAAGTCTCCTTAACCTCCGATCAACCAATTACATAGTTAATGTGGCCTTTTTATCAGAAGAAAAAGAGACGCTGCTTAATCGCTCCGCTCACTTACCGTTTTTACCCGACCTGGCCCCTCTCCTTGCCTTCGTTCTTATTTTTATCCCAGTTGGTACTGTGGTTAGGCTATGGTTAGGCTACGCCGTGGGGAAGGAAATTATAAAGATATGCGTGGGAATCACTGATTAGTCTTGTTTCATGATATATATAATCTTTGCCGGTGACATTTGCATCTGTTTGTGTCTGCTTGTATTCCGCCTTGTCGTATGCATCTGTATACTTTCTTTTTGCTGCTGCTGCTATGTTACCATGTATGATAGGGTTCCGAGTCATGTATGTTAATTTGGTGGGTACGATATATATGCATGCATCTCTATTCCAGGTGTACGGAAAGCGGGATAACTTGCCTCTGTTTACTTTTTTTTATTATTCGCTGGTGAATCATAATCCATATGACAGCCTTGACAGGGCGAGGCAGAGACAACCCAAACAGCCTCATAGGCAGGTGTGGTGTCAAGAACTATTGCATTTGCATGTGCATTATTTAGGCTAATAGGCAGGACTGATAGATTGTTGCTTGGGCACCGGAGAGCGCACGACAAATAGTTAGGTATGTATCAATGATATTGTAGGTATGTGCTCATGTACGATTGAACACATATACAGTAGATTGGATATATAGATATATTCCAGTTAGTAGTACCTATGCACGGATCCAAATGTGTATGCATTGGATACTTTTCAGGCACAGTACAAATAAATGATAGTTAGATAAGATATACCCCTATATATATAAATGCAGGCACAGCATCAATGAACCATATTATTTAGAGCTTCCGTGCTCCTAGTAGTTGAATCGAAATCCGTATATGAATTTTAATGGCTAAAAAAAGGGGAAGTGACAAAAATAAATAAGGATGAGGGCCAAAAAGGGGTGTAAAAACAAAATTGCTTGATGATACATACCGTGATAGTATAAAGGGGGCGTCCAATGGGACCAAGCATATGCATGTTGACTGTTGCACTTTGACCAAGAAAAGAACAGGTCACTGAGGTCAGTAAACTTGAGGCAGGAGTAAAAAGTAATAATGTACATAGTTGAGAAAGAGTTACACGAAAGAAAGAGAGAGGGGATAATAAAGCACTCTTATAATGATTTTGTCGAGTTAAGTAGAAAAGCTATACATAAAGTTGAAAGAAAATAACATGCATGTGCCATGTACAGTAGTACATGAGGGGATACAAACCATACCTATGTTTAATAATATTCTTGGTACATATGTATGTACCTCATCTAATAAACGTGCCTGAGGGTTTGTTGGCATTGGTTGCCTTCATCTATTAATTGAATGGGGCCCTCATGTCATTGTTTTGTTGTTTGCGTCAGATTGGGAGCTTTTTGGTTGTTTCTCACAAATGGGAATATCACATTTTTGCATTTGACCTGGTGCATGACTATGTAGGGAACCTGTATATAGTATGTATAGTATGTACATAATATAATCCTTTCGATATGAATAGAACAGCTTGGAAGGCGCCACGGATCTCGATGTCTAACGATCGGTCGTTTTATCATTCGTATGATAGGAGTTTGAATTTCAGGCCATCGATCACTAGTTGATAGAGAAAGTAGAGGTGTGAACGCACAAATACTACCTATCTAACCGACGCCTCGAGAGTGGACAGGTTGAAAATGTCCCTGAGGAAGTTGCCACCGAGTATGAGATTCCAATTAATTAATAATTTAATTTCGAAAAAAAAAAGAAAGAAAGAAAGAAAAGAAAAAGAAAAAGAAAAAGAAAAAAGCCTTCCGGCTTCTGGTCTCATCTAGCCATTGAGGGCTGCAGCCCAGCTGACCGAAATCCGTCACCCTCAAGCTTGCCAAGTTGCCAAGACAAGATATGTGTCTAGAAATCGAAAGGGCGAAACCACAGCTTAACTTTAAGTGGCCAAGCGGCCATGGGCTGCAAAAGATCGTCTATATTGAAAAGTCTGGATGTGGCTAGCCTAGAATAAATGTTTCTCCACACCCCTTTTTAGCCTTTTTAACCCTAAGCCCTTTACAGGGTAGTTTATTTCTTTTTATTTCTTCTTAGTGGTGTATATTTTCTCTCCTTTCCATCACCTGAGTGAAGTCTTCCCATTGATCGGATCAGCTCAGCTTCTTGAAGCGAGCTGCGAGGACAGGATTGGAAGACTTTCCCTGTTCGATGGCTTTTAATAGCGTTCTCTCTCTGGCCTAATTGTATGAATCCCCTTTCCCTGTCTCTGCCCCCGAGCATAAAATTGCCTCTGAAGCCGAATTTCCCTTGTCCTGATTTCATGCTGGGACTCGGACCAAAAACCAAAGTCACCAGAGATTCTTGGGGAAAAGGGCGTGGACAATTTCGAATATATGGAAAGTTAGGGGATAAGGCGGCCAGGAGAGACATCACTTTTGGATAGCGAGAATGGTCGAGGTCTGTCGTAATAATGGTAGGGTCATTAAGTTAAGTAAGGTCAGTCGTGACAGCCTGTGCCTCCTTTTAGATATCTCCCTCAGACTAGGGCTACGATACATGGATTCAGATTCGCCACAACTTCACGACATGGAGCCGTCGTCTGGTTGGACATCGTGGCGTTGCTGGAAGTCCCGTCGCATATGTATTGTAGCATCGTTGTCGAGCTTGAATTTGCGAACCCCGCATCTCTCTGGGTTGTAAGGATTCCGGGATCGTTAGATGAAGTCCCAGCTCATGTAATACAATGTAGTCCAGTGTTGGGGTGGGGAGAGTAAGGGAGAAATAGACATTGGAGATTTCAATCAAGTCGCTCAGTTCTCCGTTGGTCGTAATTAAGTTAGCTAGAAGACAGGGGAAAAACGGTGCTGGGAGGCTGTTGTGAGACCTCAAAAATTGGCGATCATGCCCGTTGTTGGTCCACTAGTTAACTACTAGCCGGAGCGGCGAAGCCTCAGGAAGGCCCAAGCACTTTGGGGCTAGAATTCAGGCAACTTAAACTAGCCTCCGCTGGGGCCCGCTGCATGACATTGTCTTGGGTGAGGCTGTTGAAAGTAATACACATGCTCGGACTCCCGGAGACTTGGCTAGGGCGGTTAGGAGCTTTAAGGGCTTTTGTGTGCCCCTTCGACGGCCATCTTCTGGGTATGTATCGTACTGGGTCCTCTTCCCGGAACTGATTTGCTGGGATAGAGTCTCCACCCATTCTCAGACTGGCCGCCACCGTCCGTCTGTACCCAGAGCGTCGGGTTTGCCAGCACTTCCACCCGTTCCAGGGAGGAGAGGAGAGACGGAAGTGCATGGGTCTTTAAGGTTCTGGCGGAAAGGAGTAAGATGGCTATACATAGTTATCTTCTCCATACAAAAGGCTTTTTTTTTTATATTGTTTCGGCAGCATACATAACTAAAATAGTCCAGCATCCTTCCTTGGATTATCTCCTATCATCAATTTGAGCAGTAGTAGTTAGAGTATCTTGTCACACACGGACGGAGTATCGGTCGATATGGAGATTTGCATGTGCCATGAGACAACTTGAACTTGATCCTTTTCCGTTCAATCCATCCAAGGTTTCCCATCCACTTGATTTTGCGGCACTACTCTCCGTGGACATGCCTACATACGAGGACAAAGGAGACTGGCACAGAATACGGCGCAGCAGTCGGCCTCGCTAGTCCACTCCTTACCGTCGGGATTATGGTGGTTATTTTAGAAGAGGTGCAGTTTGCCATGTCACAAGTCTTGACTCACTACATAGCTATTTTCTTTCTTTCCTTCACCGTTCTTTTTTTTTCTTTTCTTAGAGATGTATACCAGCTACTCTATGTATACCAACGGTACAGTACAGTACATGCTTTTTTTTACTACATGTATGATAGGTACCTAGTAGGTACTCTACATAGTTTGCCCTATAACTAACTATAACTTATATAGTTATGTCTAATCCTAACTTGGTCATCCTGAGCATGGAGACTGCAAACTACCTAGACTACCCGGACTTACCCCGAGAATGGGACCAGGATTACTCTGGTTAGTTAGTGACTATGAGTTATGTAACAAGAGTCCTTCTTATCCATTCATTCTTCGTATCTTAACCCACTTTGTTATCGTCGTTGTCCACCAAATACGTCATCCCTGTGAGAAGTTCAATCTTCCCCTCCTCCTCCTCCTCCTCCTCCTCCTCCTCCTCTTTCTCCTCTTCTTCTCCTCTCTTCTCTTACTCATCTTCATTCCATCCCTCCTCTTTCTCTTTCTCTTTACCCCCTGTGATATTTCTCCTCCTCCTCGTTGTTGTTGATGATGATGATGCTGAGGTCTATGTATGATGACACGACACCAACTCCACCATCGTGTTTCTCCATCCCCACCAAATCATCCCAGCACCATGGCAGCCCCGTGTGCTAGATTTCTTAGCATAGAGTCTGTCTCACGCACTAAACGTCGATGTTGCCGTCGAACCAGTGGACGACCGCCCATCGTTCCAGCCAACCTTATTATTCATGGGGCTCCTGACTGATGTACATACCTAACTAACTACTGAACGGTCTCCGTACATATTACATATTACATATTATTATTTATATTTTTTTTTTTTTTTCCTTCTCTTCTTTTTCCTACCTTGACGCTTCTAATAATGATAGCTGTTTCTCCATTATTGCGGTTTTCCATATGTGATTGGTACCGTATCATCCATTGATGATTATTATAGTTATCTATGATCCTTGTTTGGCACCACTTCTCTCTAATACTTTCCCCCTTAAAGTGCAAGACTTGCTTACCTCTCAATTTGGGGTCTCTTGGAAGTGTCCGTTGAACTACATTATTGTGTCTCCTTTTTTCTTTTTCTTTTTCTTTTTCCAATTTGTTGATTATTTTTATAATAATTTCTACTTTTAAATCTTATTCATTTCTTTTTTTTTTTTTTCCCTCCTTTATCCCTCCCTTCAAAGTTCCCCTTTTTAGCTCCCTCTTTCTCTTTCATTTTCTTCACTCACGCGGTCACACTTATCTACCCCCTTATATGCCCACATCCCTTTCACCTCTTCAAGGACTGCCCTTACCCTTGGCTCATCCGAGGGCCTAAAACGGTCCAAACGTCCCGCGAAAAAGACTCCGCAACCGAAGCCCAGAACCACGCTCGCAGCCGCTGAGGTTCCAAAGATCCAAAAACCACTGCGGGCCCAAGAACCGGCCCTGTGGCTTCCCTGCAGCCCACACATTCATCCCGTCAACCGTTTTTCTTTTCTGGTCTTTTTGGCAAGGGAGCTATGAGGTACATAACGAGGTCCTTTGATATGATATGATACATAATTACATACCTATACAACCTACCCACACACACACAGAACACACATATGCATATCTATATCTCTATATCTCTGTTCTATACTATATTTATATCCCCCCCAACCCGACACCACTGGAATTGATCTTCCCTGTGCCGATAATTTCCTCCTCCGTATACAGACGGACGACTCAGAGAGCTTTTCATACAACACCCGTGGAATCCTCAGCAACATTCTTTCTACTATTCTGTCCTGGAGTTTGCCTTGTCCTTTCTACATACAGTGCACCGCCGTGCATGGCTTTGACAACCCCAATACCTTTGCTCCCGTCTATATGCTGTCCTGGTAGATGTCGGCATCAATTTCACTCTGCCAGTGGATGCAAGATCTTCGGTGCTGGTGACGCTTCCGGGTTTTGTGGATGACCTTAGATTAGGATTGCGAATAACTTACGAACTTATATTTTCTTCTTCGTCCCTTTTTCTAGTTCCCCCCTCCCTCTCCGTGCTAGAAGTTCGCCCATCGCGACCCATTGCCAGTCGCGACGGCGAGAGCAGCGGCCATGTTTTCCAACTCCCAGCACGGCCAGCATCCGCCGCCACCTACAACCTATCCCCAATCTCCTCGGACTTCGCAGGCTCCACCAGCGGCCGGGCCCGTCTGGCCACGACAGAACTCGGACGCTATGAATATCCACGCCGTCACTGACAGAGAACCCGGCTACGGCGATCGTCAGCCCAACCATTGGACCAGCAGCACGTCCTCGCCGCCACCACCACCACCACCTCCTCCTCCACCTCCACCTCCACCACAGCAATCGAGATATACCAACTCCAGGTACGTTCTCACCTTCCCCTATTGGATGCAGGGAAGAAAACAATAAGAAGGAAAATTAATAAAAGTTAATAAATAAAGAGAAAATAAATCCAAAAGTAAATAATAGAAGAAAAGCAAGGGAGTTGAATGGAAGTGAAAAAAAATGAGGGGACGGAGACAAATGAACGGTTGGGCTAATGTTGCAATTATCTTCAGGATTCCCGAGCAGTACCCAAACTACGTGGAGAATGGGCGGCAATATCATGGGTTTCGGAAAGGAGTTTACATGTATCCATGCGATGATCAGGAGATGGACCGTCTCGATATCTTCCACAAACTCATCACGGAGGCACGGGTTTCGGATGGGCTGATCTATGCTCCTCATCCACAAAATGGTCGAGTACTCGACCTAGGCTGCGGGACTGGGATCTGGGCGATTGATGTGGCCAAGAAATATCCAGATGCTTTTGTCCTCGGGGTAGATCTTTCTCCTATCCAGCCTCCTAACTACCCTAGAAACTGTGATTTCTATGCCCCATGGGACTACGATAGCCCCTGGCCTTCGCTAGGAGAGGACTCTTGGGATGTGATCCATTTGCAGATGGGCTGTGGTAGCGTCACCAGCTGGCCCAGTCTCTACCGTAGGGTATTTGCTCATCTCCGCCCCGGGGCCTGGTTCGAGCAAGTGGAGATTGACTTCGAGCCTCGTTGCGATGACCGCTCGCTGGCGCTGGACAACACTGCTCTGCGTAGATGGTACACGTTATTAAAGCAGGCCACCGAGCAAGCCATGCGGCCCATTGCGCATAACTCACGAGACACTTTAAGACAGCTGCAGGATGCAGGATTTGTCGAGATCGACCATCAGGTGGTCGGCCTGCCTTTGAACATGTGGCATCAGGATGAACATGAGAGAGAAGTCGGGAAATGGTATAACTTGGCCATCTCCGAAAGCATTGAGACACTTACTCTCGCACCCTTGAACCGCGTTTTCGGCTGGCCAGTCTCAGAAATCCAAAAAATCGCCGCTGAAGTCAAATCAGAGGCATTCAACGCGAAAATCCCCGCATACAACATTTTGCATATCTATCAGGCACGGAAACCTGCAGCCAATTAGCAAGAGGCCTGGTTCACCCCTCACTTTAATCCTCCACCTTACGATGCGCAGCTTAAATGTGGTCTACTCTAGATCTATACATTCCAGGTTGCCACTCGAGAGTGTTGGTTTTTTTATTTTTTATTTTTATTTTTTTATTTAGGGCCCATTCACCTCACACGCACACTTTTTTTCTCCTTCTCCTTTGCTCTCAGCTTTTTCACAAGGTCTGTGCTGGAGCGATATAAATCGGCTCTTGGCAAGATCTTTGTCAGCTGACTAACATACAAACTCTAGAAGGATCGCATATATGGAGGCAAGTCCAGATGATGGGGGAAACATGAGAAAGAAAAGTGTGTGTGAATAATATGATAATGGGCTGATCATGTTGAGGATCCAACCTCTATGTGCAGGTACGGGGTATATTTGCTGATATGTATATTCAGGCTTTCTACCACAGTGAGGGAATTATTAATTCCGGCGTTATGACGAGACAAAAGGGCTGTTAATTATCTGATTCCATTTATCTCTCGCTTTGAGCCATCCGTCTTGCTTCCTCTTCTCGCCTTTAATGGTCCTTTTTTTCCAATATTTTTTCTTTTCTTTCGATTCTTTTCACATTTTAATTTTTCCTTTCTCTCTTTTTTTCTAAAAAAAAGAAAAAAACTGGCCACTGGTGATGCGAATGAAACCGGTGATAGTGCATAGTATCAGGGGCTTGCTTGTTTCGTTTCTTTTATTTTGCCTTAATACACCTTGCTACCGGGTTTGCCACCATATTTTGAAACACGCCGCATTTCGAGGGAGTTTCGGGGACTAAAATATATACATATATAGTATTGTTTTATATATATCTATACACACAATTATGCTATCAAATCTATCTACGCCTATGATATGTCTCCTGGACGAAGAGACGTTACTAGTCAGCGATTTGTATCCATGGATCTACCTTTTATTGCCAAGAAAATTTCACTTTGTGTGCTAGCATCTAGGTATGGTTCATCATGACGAGATAGGATGGTTTGAATAACATCACCAGTACCGTGGACCGTATGTAACGTGGACACGGCACACGGGTTCTTGGATGTAACCAAAAAAAAAAAAAACAGTTACAAACTTGTAAATAAGAAGCATACATAACATTAGTATGTAATAAGAGTAAGAGTGTGAATTTATTAACTACAATAAACCATAACTTATTTATTATATAGGCATTGCGAACGACGGCCGTCCAAAAGACTGTTGACTTGATAATAATAACCAATAATTTGAATGAAAATATACCTCTTTCATACCTACAGTAGTACCTACCTAGGTAGATAGTAGGTACATAGCTGTCTATAATGATATCATACGGAGCCGTTTTCAGCGATCAATTTGACGCCGCTTTCCTTCCCTTTTGTTCAATATCGGTCACCAATTAAACCAGATTGCCTCGACCCAAGGCACCTGTGGACCCTCAATCCTACCTATACTTGGCCGGGACGCTCTTCATCAAGTATCCTTGCTTCCATTTCAAGGTCGATTTCCCCTCCCCTTAAAAGTTACCCCTTCTTCCTCCAGTTCTTTTTCTCGGCATAAATACCGTGACTGGCGCCGACTGCACTCGAGCAGCTCTCATTAATCATGGCACCGTCGTCCATCAGTCGAGAAGAGAAGTATGCAGACCGGCAGGATCAATACATCAAGAAGCAGAGCACACTCTAGGTTGAGTGGAGTTCAGTAGTCCGACACCCGTAGTGTTGATGTCACACTAAGTTCCATTCCTGTGAGAGATGGTTGGTTTTTAAGTTTCGAGAGAAAATTCATTATATAATAAGGTAGGTTTTATGTTGCTCCTGGCAAAGAAAAAGAAAAGAAAAGGGATGCTTTATTTTCGTCGTCCTTTATTCTGCGACTTGGGGACACCATTCGTGGCGGGTCTGCCCGAGGCCCCATCCTCGATTCCATCGGCATTTCCCGAATTCATCCACTCGCGTCCAGCGCCGGGGCTCCTTCTTCGCATTGTGCCTGGCCCAACAGCAATGATATCCTCTCCGCTTTCGCTATCCGAAATATCAAGGAGAACCGGCATGCGGAATGCTTCTGCCTCCCCATCCGCCTCCCCTTTGACTAGTTCGATGGTTAACACGTCTGGTATTTCATCTTCTTGGTCGAGACGGCGTTGGTGGATCTCTTCGGCGGGATGGATATCATATTCGTCCTCTCGCTCCGCGTAGTGAACGTTCTCCTCGACCTCTGCAAAGTCAGGAGCGAGTGCAGACCACTTTTGTGGTGTGACGATCGACCACGAATAGATGCAACCTGATTCTAAACCGCACGCTACCACCATCGGTCGAGCTGGATGCCATTCTACGACTCCCATTTCTTCTCGCGGGCCTTCTAGAATCTTCACCAGAGATCCGTGACTTCTTTCCCAGACATAGATGTCGGGGTTCATAAATGTGGACGCGGTGACAAACTCCCCCGTCGAGGAGAAAGCGACATGGTTCCAACTAAGCCGATTGACCACATCTTGGAACTTGTGTTCGACTTCCAACTTGATGTTGGATGGATCAAGCCCCATATCCAATCGTGAAAGATCAGGCATAAGAATGGTTCGTATGACTCGGTCTGAGCTGTTGACAAGTACGTCACGACCATTGCTAGCGAGCCGAAGAAGGATCACAACCCCATTGCATAGTCGTGTTGAGTGTATGGTGGTACAGGTCTCTGTCTCGATAATATTTATCCATCCTTTCGAGGTTCCTGTAACAATGTGATTACCTAAGGCCGTAAAAATAGTGACACATGTAGAATGTTTCGCATCCTGAGCGGCATGTTTGGCAGCCGTAGCAGGGTCAACCTCATCGGATGTGGGAAGTTGCGGACGAAGTGGTGCTGACGGAAGAATGCGCTTAATAGGTTTGGGAGAAGATATGTCGACTAGGACAGGTTGTTCTTCAAATAACGAGGCTACAAACAACCAACTGGACCGATCCGATTATTTTGAAATCCTGAAAACTGCGCTTGCGAGGTAGGTTCAACGTACCGGTTGAAAGGATGCAATTCCGCAATGTAGACTGGCGCTTCGAACTTTACAGTGCGCATCCGTGAACCATCTTTCATATCCCAAAGAATGCATTTCCAATCCTGAGAGGAACTCAAGAGATATCTTCCGTCCCTGGACCAGCTGCAGGATATTAGCGAATTCGCTGCTTTTCTGCGCGTGAAAAGCGTATGAAACTTAATACCTCAGAGACTGAATCTGTCTCGTATGTCCTCGGAGCTTGCGTGCCACTCCGTTTGTTTCAACGTCAAAGATCACTACTGTTCCATCAACCTGGAGGCGACGTCAGCTATCTTTCTCGATCCTTGCCTGTGATATAGTAATGACATATATCTCTCACCCTTCCCGATGCAAGGTAGTCCCCTTTGCGGTTGAATCGAAGGCATGTTGCGTGGCCACTTCCTTATGCGTATTGTTTGTTTAGCGCCTAAGATAGAAGCCAATAGGCATGAGATCGCAGTTAACAAATACGTACTTAGCTTGCCCGTTAAGGAATCGGGGTAGTCCTGTGCAAGGACGAAAGGGTCAATAAGTGAAAGATTCATCACTCTGGCTGAGAAAAGGGTTTTGGTAGGATACCCTACCTGGTTCGCAGCCAGGAGGGTTTGCTGGATGCTATCATCTAGCAGTCTTGGAATAATCTTAAAAGCAAAATTTGAATATACCCGAACCGCAGGACGTTGAGCAGCAACAATGATAATATGTAATAATTCCTACACAGGACAAGTTGACGGCAGCGCGATAAGGGCGGCTGACGCCACGCGCCTCCGCATTATGATTGGGTGTACTACCGCTGCGGCTCAAAGAAAAATCAAGCTAAAACTCTTGCCTGGTCGCAAGTGAAGACAGTCCAGACAAACTCCTTTCACCTACGCGACATCCAACCCGTCCTATCCCCAACATCCAAGAATATCGTATTTCGCATCGCGATATCTCGCCTCGTGGCTAATATTACTCCAGTGACTGCAATAAAACCTTTTTTTCCCCAGCCTTTCATAGTCTCAAAACACAGAGCCAGACACACGGCACTGGGCGCGCCCTCGTGGCAAGGGCTGCCAACGGCCCCATCGACAGTACCATCGACGGTACTTGCGCAACCCTGGATCTCAGCTGCTGCGAGTGAAATTCGTAATAGCACGTTCGACTTCCTAGGGGAGGAGTTTCATACTCATCTCGCTTGCTTTGCGACCAGATTCCTGGGACGGACTCTGACGGTGACCTTGACCTTGACGTAACCACGATCACATCTTTCATCGCCATCATGTCGAACGTCTACTTTCCATACTCCAAGGCGCCACTGCGCACGATCAAGGAGATTCAGTTTGGTCTCCTCTCTCCCGAAGAAATCAAGCGGATGAGTGTGGTGCATGTGGAGTACCCAGAGACGATGGTTTGCGCTTCCCTTTGATAGGTTTGCCAAGGTAGTGCAGCTAGTTGCTAATGAGTGTTTGGAACAGGATGATCAGAGACAGAGGCCACGAACCAAAGGCTTGAACGACCCTCGTTTGGGCACCATCGACAGGCAGTGGAACTGCGAAACATGTGAAGAAGGCCAGAAGGAATGTCCTGGGCACTTTGGCCACATCGAACTCGCAACGCCCGTTTTCCATATTGGTGTGTTTTGGCTCACTCTTTGGCGAATGATGTGTTGCTGACAACATCCTTTAGGTTTTTTGACTAAGTCCAAGAAGCTGCTGGAGACAGTCTGCCACAACTGTGGAAAGATCAAGGCCAATACGGTTAGTCATCCCTTGTGGGATGACAAGTGACTATTTGGCAACTTTTGCTGATATATTATGATGGAATCAGTCCGATACTAAGTTTATCGAGGCCCTGCGGATTCGTGACCCGAAGAGGCGTTTCGACCAAGTCTGGCGACTATCCAAGGATGTTTTAATTTGTGAGGCTGATCCCCCTCCTGACGAAGAGGAAGCGTACTCGAAGGAAGGCTCTAAGCCTGTGCGCGGTCATGGCGGATGCGGCAACGCACAACCTACGATCCGGAGGGAAGGCATCAGCTTGGTGGGAACTTGGAAACCCAACAAGCAGAATATGATGGATGATATGGATATTCAGCAACCCGAGAAGAAACAGATCACTCCTTTGATGGCCCTCAATGTGTTTCGAAGCATTTCGCATGACGACGTTCGGATCATGGGGCTCAGCAATGACTATGCCCGGCCCGAGTGGATGATTATTACCGTTCTTCCAGTCCCTCCACCGCCAGTTCGTCCGAGTGTTCTCGTTGGTGGCGGTAGCACTGGCCAACGCGGTGAAGATGACCTTACGTACAAATTAGCAGAAATTATCCGTGCAAACCAGAATGTGCAAAGGTGCGAACAGGAAGGTTCTCCTGAGCATGTTGTTCGGGAATTTGAATCTCTGCTTCAGTACCACGTTGCAACTTACATGGATAATGATATTGCTGGTCAACCAAAGGCTATGCAAAAGTCTAATCGACCGGTTAAAGCGATCCGCACTCGTCTAAAGGGCAAAGAAGGTCGTCTGCGTCAGAATCTGATGGGGAAACGTGTTGATTTCTCTGCTCGAACTGTCATCACGGGTGACCCAAATTTGTCGCTAGATGAGGTTGGAGTTCCTCGAAGTATCGCGAGGACATTGACATATCCGGAAGTTGTCACTCCTTATAACATCGACAAATTGCAAGCCCTAGTATCGAACGGTCCTAACGATCATCCTGGGGCAAGATACATCGTCCGAGACACCGGTGAGCGTATTGATCTTCGTCACGCGCGGAGGGTCGGTGGTCAAAATCTGCTTTACGGTTGGAAGGTTGAACGCCATTTGATGGATGGCGATGTCATCTTATTTAATCGACAGCCCTCACTACATAAGGAATCGATGATGGCCCACCGCGTTCGAGTGATGCCATTTTCGACCTTTCGACTAAATCTGTCGGTTACGACTCCATACAACGCTGACTTCGATGGGGACGAGATGAATCTCCACGTCCCTCAGGGCGAGGAGGCTCGAGCAGAACTCCACCAGCTGTCAATGGTTCCTTTGAACATTGTTTCGCCCCAGCGGAATGGCCCGCTGATGGGCATTGTCCAGGACTCACTCTGTGGAATCTATAAGATCTGCAGACGTGATATCTTTTTAACCAAGGACCAGGTGATGAATATAATGCTCTGGGTTCCTGACTGGGATGGAGTCATTCCTCAACCAGCCATTCTTAAACCGCGCCCGAGATGGACTGGGAAGCAGATGATTAGTATGGTGCTTCCTTCAGGGTTGAATCTTTTGCGAATCGACAAGGACAAGGCTCCGCTCTCTGAAAAATTCTCTCCCTTGGCAGACGGTGGTCTACTCATCCATGGAGGGCAACTCATGTATGGCATGTTTTCAAAGAAGACAGTGGGTGCAAGTGGCGGCGGCGTCGTTCATACCATCTTCAATGAATATGGACACGAAACGGCCGTGGCTTTCTTCAATGGTGCCCAGACTGTCGTCAATTACTGGCTTCTTCACAACGGCTTCAGTATCGGTATTGGTGATACGATACCGGATCAAGTGACCGTCCAGCGAATTGAAAACGCGGTGAGGGTGCGAAAAGAGGAAGTCGAGTCAATTGTAGCTAGTGCTACTGAAAATAATCTGGAACCGTTACCCGGCATGAATATTCGAGAGACGTTCGAGAGCAAAGTCTCGCGTGCGCTCAACAACGCCCGTGACGAGGCTGGTAGCGAGACTGAAAAGAGTTTGAAGGACTTGAACAATGCAATCCAAATGGCTCGCTCTGGATCTAAGGGTTCGACGATCAACATCTCTCAAATGACTGCTGTTGTTGGTCAGCAATCTGTGGAGGGAAAACGCATTCCTTTCGGGTTTAAATATCGTACATTGCCACACTTCACTAAAGATGACTACTCTCCAGAGTCTCGTGGTTTTGTTGAGAATTCTTATCTTCGTGGTTTGACACCCACGGAATTCTTTTTCCATGCTATGGCTGGCAGAGAGGGTCTTATTGATACGGCTGTGAAAACTGCGGAAACTGGCTACATTCAACGAAAACTTGTAAAAGCTTTAGAGGAGGTGATGGTTAAGTATGACAGCACCGTTCGAAACTCCCTGGGCGATGTCATACAGTTTCTTTACGGGGAGGACGGACTGGATGGGGCTCATATCGAGAACCAACGAGTTGACATCATCCGGTGTTCTGACCAAAGGTTCCGTGAGCGATTCCGAGTTGACTTAATGGATCCTGAGCGGACACTCGGCCCTGAGGTGTTGGAACAGGCTACCGAAATAGCTGGCGATATGGATGTTCAGAGATGCCTTGATGAGGAGTGGGAGCAGCTTCTGAAGGACAGAGCCTTCCTTCGCAGCGTTGCCAAGGATGATGACGAGATGATGCAATTGCCAATCAATGTACAGCGTATTCTTGAGTCTGCGAAGACGACCTTCAGAATTAAAGAAGGATCCATCAGCGACCTGCATCCCGCAGAAGTCATTCCTCAAGTTCGGGCACTTTTGGACCGGCTGGTGGTCGTGCGTGGCGGCGATATAATTTCTCACGAGGCTCAAGAAAATGCCACTCTTCTTTTCAAAGCACAGCTTCGATCTCGTCTTGCTTTTCGCCGGCTCGTTTCCGAGTATTCGATGAATAAACTTGCATTCCAACATGTTTTGGGTGCCGTAGAAAGCAGGTTCTCTCGAGCGGCCGCAAATCCAGGAGAGATGGTCGGCGTTCTGGCAGCCCAGTCGATCGGCGAGCCTGCTACACAGATGACATTAAATACTTTCCACTTCGCTGGAGTCTCTTCTAAGAACGTTACTCTCGGTGTTCCTCGACTAAAGGAGATTCTGAACGTCGCAACAAACATTAAAACACCCTCTATGACTGTTTATCAAGATCCATCGATGGCACACAACAAGGAGGCCGCGAAGCGTCTACGTAGTGTTGTGGAACACACTAGCCTCAGGTCGGTTACGGAAGCAACAGAAATCTACTATGATCCAGATATTCAATCCACTGTCATCGAAAACGACAGAGATATGGTAGAGTCATACTTTATAATTCCGGAAGATGTCGCGGATGACTCGACCCGACAATCGAAATGGCTGCTCCGCATCCTATTGAGTAGACGAAAATTGCTTGACAAGGGCCTTACAGTGCAAGACGTTGCTGCAAAGATCAAAGAAGCCTATCCGAAGGATATTGCTGTCATCTTTAGCGATAACAACGCTGACGAACAAGTCATCCGTATTCGTCAGATTCAGGATTACAAAGACGACGAAGATGACGATGACACTGAGTATGATGTCACACTCAAGAAGCTGGAACAACATCTACTTGACACTCTCACGTTGCGAGGAGTGGCCGGTGTTGAACGAGCCTTTATCAATGAAAAGGATAAAGTCCGTATTTTAGAGGATGGTTCTCTTTTCCAAAGTAAGAGTGACCCATTGTGTAAAGAATGGGTTCTTGAGACAAGCGGCTCCTCTTTGAGCGAGGTGTTAGCCATCCCCGGAGTCAATGCCACTCGAACGTACTCCAACCAGTTCATTGAAGTTTTCGAGGTCTTTGGTATAGAAGCAGCTCGAACCGCCGTTCTGCGCGAACTGACGCAGGTGCTTGCTTTCGATGGATCTTACGTCAATCACCGCCATTTGGCTCTCCTTGTTGATGTTATGACTGTGAGGGGCTATCTCACGCCTGTTACCCGACATGGTATCAACCGTGCGGACAATGGCGCATTGATGAGATGTTCCTTTGAAGAAACGGTTGAAATCCTTTTAGATGCTGCCGCTTTCGGTGAACTCGACGACTGTCGCGGTGTATCTGAGAACCTAATCCTCGGACAGATGGCCCCTGCTGGGACTGGAGAATTTGATGTCTTTTTGGATCAGAGCATGCTCAATACTCTCGTATCGAACCACGCTCGATTTGGGCTCATGGGGACAATGGGTGTCAAGGATCCTATTATTTCTGATGGTGCTGCTACTCCATATGACAATAACTCGCCCATGCATGAGAATGCATATATCGGCACTCCAGATCCCGAGTCCAAATTCTCTCCTATTCGACAGGCAGGGTCAGAGACGCCTAGCGGCTTTACTGAGTACCAACCACCCGGTAGCTTTGGCAGCTTCAGCCCAGCTGCCAGAAGTCCAGGAGGCTACTCACCCAGCAGCCCTTTTAACACCAGTCCTACATCTCCAGGGTATTCACCATCCTCGAACTATTCGCCGACGTCTCCCGGTATTGGTATCACCAGCCCTCATTTTATGACGTCCCCAGGCTTCTCGCCTGCCAGCCCGACATTCGCGCCCACTTCACCCGCATATTCCCCCACTTCACCTGCGTACGGGCAGGCATCTCCTACATCTCCTTCATATTCGCCAACATCACCGGGCTTTTCCCCAACGTCACCAAACTACAGTCCTACCTCGCCTAGCTTTAGTCCAGCGTCCCCTGCCTTTAGTCCGACCTCCCCGAGCTATAGTCCAACTAGCCCGGCTATTGGTGGAGCCACTAATCGACACTTTTCCCCAACGTCTCCCACTTCCCCGAAGTACACACCCACGTCTCCTGGATGGTCTCCAACAAGCCCGGCGACATATTCACCTACTTCCCCAAACTTTTCCGGTTCCCCAACATCTCCTGGCGGGCCGACGTCCCCAGGTTACAGCCCTACTTCTCCCGCTTTTAACCCGACGTAAGCTATTCGTTGGTTATTGACCTTCCTTCCACTGACAATCAAATGGCAGGTCTCCGCGTCAGTGAAGAATGGGCCTTGCTAGCGGTGACAACATCAAACGCAAAAGTACCAAGTCTGTGTGCTTTTCCGTTTGCTCGCGATAATTCGTACAGGTGCCTTCTACAAGAAGCGCATGGCTGGCAAGAGGGCACAAGAGGTTATCGAAAACCGGAAGCTGGTCGCCCAGAGCGAGCACTTGTTGCCTTGTTGCGCGCCTTTGATGCAGAAGACTCGGTCGTGTTACGTGTGAAGCAGAAGAGCAAGGTCTTTGGAACTGAGAGAAATAAGCTCAGGGCCCGGATTCACGGTAGCGTAGAGGAGGTTTCCCAGCAAACCATTACTCCTTACCGTGTCATTTCCTAATCTCTTATTTGTACCGTGGTTAGATCCTGTTTCCAGCTCCTTTTAGTGGTTATATCATATGTACATCAAGTGTGTCCCTGCCGCGCAATCCTCACTGCCGCTTCCAGTTTTCCCAGATTTCTGATATCCTTCTGCCTTATTTGTATCTTTGGCACCTGTTCTCCTTAGTCACTGGAAAGATGCGATACATAAAAAAAGAATCTGTCAGCCTAGTTGGTGCTTAAGGCCCGTCCGGAAGTTCCCAACTATTCCCTTTTGTTAAATGTTGAAGACCAAGAAAACAGTAGATGATGTCAAGATGGTGTCAGTGAGAAGCGGGGTATTGTATTATATATCGGGGATTTTTCCATAGAACAGTTTGCATGCTATCAGGCAATAATACGAAATTCCATTTGCGGCTTAACATATTGCATTTCAGGATAAAAAAATAAAATAAAAAGGAGCCTCTTCGAAGAGACATGCCAGGAAGGTGAAGAAAATAACTAACCACAAGATGTTCCATGTCTATCTATATGTCAAATATTATTATTAAGAAGAAACAGAGTCACCAACAGTGTATGATATGTAGCACGGTAGTAAGCACTTATTCTTTAAAGTATTAATCAAAGAGCTAATATGTAACTTGATCACTATTACCTGAATGCATCATGAATTATGCACGTAGATCGGATACATACGTACGAAGTATAGTACCAAATCAATAATATTAAATAAAGACCAGCCCGACAACCGATAGACATATTGTTTCAGCAGTGCCAATACCTAATAATCTGTGAACAAAAAGCTTTCCACTTTTCCAACGATATAAAGAGCTTCTACATAGGATACAATGATAAAGAAACAAGACCACTCGAGGCGAAGATAATACAACTGACTAATGCTCCACGATTGCATATGGTCTTCGGATTCCAGACGCCAATTGAATGCATTCGTAAGCCAACAGCTGGAGAAGATTGCTACACCGATATTCGCCACCAATGCATTCATGACACGTATTCAAATGGGGGAGCGGGAAAGAAACAGAACAAAGACAACGAGAAAACAAGAAACCTGAATATTATTAATGAATCGCCGCAGAGTGCAGCTGCCGTCCGAAGTTTGAGGGCATGTTAGGAGAGTTCCATCCCATCGTCCTCCTCGCCCTCATCAAGATCGTCCATAACAGCATTATTGCTGATAGCAAGACGGGGTCGCTTAGTCTTACCTAGCCCAACACTTTCTGAATTCAGCGCGCCAACCATCTCTAACTCGGGCCCAGCAACAACTCGTCCCTCCATGTCGACTACTTCGCAGAGTTCTATCAAACTCTGCCTAGTCAAGGACTTAAACCCTAAAGTCCGCACGATCCGTCCCCAGTTGCCAAGACAAAATTGTTCCGCACGGCGTCGCAACCAAGTTTCATTAGTGCGTCTGGCCCTTTCCCAGATGATTGCTGCATTTTCAATATCTAGCTCGCGGCTAAGACGGTTGACGCAGAGCAAGCGCAATTTCGGCATATCATAGAGGTTAGCCATCACGAGCATGCCGGCCACGTCAATAAGATCCGAACAGAACTGGGGATGGCCGGATATGCTATCTGCATATAAATAGTAAAGAAAAGCGCGAACTACAGAGTAAGGTTCTGGGATATGCATCCGTTTCGTATGATACTCGGCCATCTGCGCAGCATACAAACGTTTGAAGTGGGGCCACCGAGCTTGCAGAATGATCTTGTGAACATGAATGGGAGGCGACGTCGCTGCATTCGGAGCGAGAAAGGCGGGCTGGGACGGCGACGGAGAGGTTGGTTCCAGCATTTCTCCTGGGAATTCCTGGTCGTCACAATCCGCAGTGACAATGAAATCAGTTCCGCTCCCAGTCTCGGGTGGTTGGTCAAAAACAGCGAGTAGATCCGCACCCAGGCTGGTATGCTGGGGCGACCCTTGGCGCTCAGACGCGAGAATTCGGTTCTGTTCCGATAATTCTGATATCAAGTCGTTACCGAGAAGTCCATACTTCTCCAGATCGATGCAGAGAATCTCACAGAGATGATTCTCATCACCTGGTCCCGGCGCATTTGCTACGTCAAGTGCGGACCCAAGAAGCCATGCCTTGGTTCCATTTTCGTTAATTGTACAATAGTGCCACCGATATCCCGGCTTGAAAACTTCCTGTCCGTCTGCAAGCCTCTGCCATCGTAACGAGTCGAGTTCAAGGGAAGATAAGTTACATTCATAAGGCCGCACGGTCTCCGATGGAGTAATAAGGTCCAACAAGACACCCGAAGAATAGACGTGGAAGTGAGTTCCCGAGAGCAACGCCGGAACATGAGGCCCAGAATGAAACCGGAGAGATGATATGGCGCCTGGTGCAGTAGGCTTACGCCGATTGAGAGATCTGATCTGCACGCTCCCCGAGTTTGGTGCGTAGCTCCCGGAACGTGTAGGTAACTGTTGTGGGGGACTAAATGGAGTGCCTGGGCTGTGAGTCATCCTGTTGAGTGTTGCCGGGGACTCCACGGTACCTTGTGCAGATGTGATGCCCAGAGAGGGGTTGCCTTTTAGGTCTAGCCACCAAAGATCAGTACTTCGTTCCATGTCCGGATCCAGGCCACCGAAGATCCATAGACGACCGCCCCAAACCCACGCGGTGTGGTCGAAGCGGGCTGTGAAACTCCAAGTCCGCGACCAGGTCCACGATTTCAGATCCAAATAGCATAGGTCATCCAAGATAACGTTATTCTCACCCGTCACCCCACCGATGATAAACAGCTTATCTTCATAGATGACGGCGGCATGGCGAGCGCGTCCGCGCGGGATCGGCCCGCGAATATCAGGTTGTGTCCAAGTGGAGGTGGGGATATCCAGGATCACGATGTCTGACAAGTATTCGCGATGCTCGTTTTCACCACCAAAAACGATGAGCTTGTCGCCCTGGTATACAGAGGCAGTATGCCCTATGAGGCCTCTTGTCAGCCTGTTGAAACCCGCCCGTCACGAGCAGGGAAAGGAGGGAAGCAAACCCATGCGAACGCCGGGAATATCTCCATAGTTATCAACTAGATCCCATCTCAGGGTGTTCAGGTTCAAACGAAGAACATGGTTGTAGACTGTTGGCCGATCGATTAATATAGGTTGGTCACCGTAGGAGTTGGCACGAGGACCAATGGAAGCTAACTTACCCTCGTCGGTATACTGGTCAAAGCCTCCGAAGGCATAGATTTGATCATTGCCGCAGTATGTAACTGAAGCATTGACCAGGCATGCTGGTGTATTGCCTACCGCCTTTTTAATAGTGGGACGGTAGTCATTAGCGGCACGATGACCTTTGGCTGGGCTGGTGGGCATGAGGTATGTATTCTGGGCGGGTTTGAATGCGGAGGAAAGTATGGGATTTGAGCGGCTGTGGGAACCGGTCAACGTCGTCAATCCGTCCCACAGGGGTCCACTCTCCTGGAACTGCGAGAAGTCGGACGTTGCGGCGACGTGCGGATTGCTTGAGGTCATGGGTTGTTGGGGCGCCATTAGGTGGGCCACGGAGGAGAGAATTTGAGGCTGATCGCGATGGGGGAGACGCGTTTCGCGCGTGGATGAAGAGCCCTTGTCAGCAAGAGAGGTTGTCGCAGGTCCAGGACATTCTCAACAACAAATCGAGAATATCAGATAGGCAGAAGGGGCAGGAGAATAACTAATAATGGCATGAGCAAACATGAAGGAGATGGTGAAAATCACTCAAGGGAGGCACAGGCAAGGAGGCGCGATCAAGTAACTAAAGGAGATGGAGAAAAGAAACACCGGCGGAGCCCACCTCAAAACGGAACAGCGTAGGTCACTGTGGATTTAGCCCGCAATAGGCATAGTGAGGTACAGAGTCGTGGTTACTGGTTGTCACCGCACTACGCGGTTGCCCCGTGCAACGGGCTTCTCATTATTTATATTCCTCTCTTCTCTCCTCTTCTCTTCTTCTCCTCTTCCCTCTTCACCTCACCTTACCTCCCTCTTCTCCTCCTATCCGATACCTTATACCTTTGCATCCTATACTTCTCTATCCACTCCATACTGTTGCATACTATACAGTACAAAGCCAATTCTATACATCGCATTGCGATTTTTCAACCTCTCGGATATCACAGTCACACAACAAGATACATACTAACCATCTATCTCAGGATTCATTCAGTTGAGCATCTTGGGTCATCACTGGATAGGCCGAGACACGCCAACGTAGACGTCTTTGTTGAAGAATCTGCGATCGTACTAACCTGAGGACGCTTCGTCTTCACCCTACAGGATCAGGATCGAAACATTCAATTGTCCATTCGATCATATTTACATACAATGGCCACAGCAGCCGTATCAACCCCCCTGAAGAGCCATCATGGCATCTTCTCAAGTAAGACCGCAGGAGGCCGTATGCCCCTCACCCCGTCGCCCAGGGCACGAACTGCTAGCCTAGCAACCAATGCATCTCCCAACTCGTCTCCATTCACGCCCCCGTGTCAGACAGCAGAGGTTTCCCATGCCTGTTCACGGTCAGTCTATGGCGGCAATCTAACCGCCCACTTTGCTAGATCTGTGTCCCGATCGTCGCGCTCCTACTGGGACTCACCAAAGTCAAACATTGCGCGCGGCCGGAACTCTCCGAAACAACTGGAATTGGGGGTGTCCGACTGGACTCTGACCGGGACTGGCCCCGCTTCTAATCAGACACCGTCAAAGGACCGACTTCGTAGAGATGGCTCTGGCCGTTCACGGACCGGAAAAACAACAATTCGCATCACTCACAAGGCTGGAGACCGCTTCATCCCTAACCGTTTTGCAAGTGAAGGCTTGGCTACCGCTGGTGCCGCCAAACCTGATGAGAATCAAAAACCTAAGACCAGCGGCGGGGACGGGTCGGCCGTCCTGGCAAGTGCAACTAGCGCTTTTGAGATTGGTGGTCGGGGATCAGACGAGGACATCACAGCAGCCCTCGAGAACTTGGGCCTCGATGACAATGAATCGAATGCATCTTACTCCCGACCTGCTCCGGATACAGTCGCCTATGAATCGTCGCTAGCCAATGCTTGCGGTGTCAGTCTGAACACCCGCATCCTCGCATTCAAGCCTCCGCCTCCTGAATCATCCAAACCCATTGACCTACGTTCGCAGTACAATCGTCCTCTCAAGCCAGCGAATACCCAGTCTGCACAGTTTCGTCGACGCGTTCAGACTGCACCGGAGCGTGTTTTGGATGCCCCTGGCCTTCTTGATGATTATTACCTCAATCTTCTGGATTGGAGCTCCGGAAACCAGGTGGCAATTGGTCTGGAGCGAAATGTGTATGTCTGGTCCGCTGAAAGAGGAGCCGTCAGTTGCCTTCTGGAGACCTCGCCAGACACCTACGTGAGCAGTGTCAAATGGAGTGGTGATGGTGCCTATGTCGGAGTCGGTCTCGGCACTGGTGAAGTTCAAATCTGGGACGTCGAGGAAGGTACCAAGCTCCGCAGCATGTACGGTCATGACACCCGTGTCGGCGTTATGGGATGGTCCAAGCATACCCTGTCCACAGGTGCCCGAAGTGGTCTCATTTTCAACCATGATGTCCGAATTGCCGAGCACAAAATTGCAGAACTTGTGTCACACACTTCTGAAGTCTGCGGGCTTGAGTGGAGATCAGATGGTGCTCAGCTCGCCACCGGTGGGAACGATAATCTGGTCAACATCTGGGACTCGCGGTCACTAAGCGCTCCCAAATTCACCAAGACCAACCACCGTGCTGCCGTCAAGGCCCTTAACTGGTGCCCATGGCAATTGAACTTGCTTGCAACGGGTGGTGGTTCGTACGATCGTCACATCCATTTTTGGAATACTACCACCGGTGCCCGGACGAACAGCATCGACACCGGCTCCCAGGTAACCAGCTTGCGGTGGAGCAATCACTACCGCGAGATCGTCAGTTCCAGCGGGTTCCCAGATAACTCTCTGAGCATCTGGAGCTATCCGACTTTGGTCCGCAACGTCGAGATTCCTGCCCACGAAACTCGTGTATTGCACAGCTGTCTCAGCCCTGATGGCCAGATGCTCGCTACCGCAGGTACGTATCATAGCTGCTCCCTCTGCCAACTTTTTATTTAATTATGGAACAAAATTATTGATTGTCCTCGTTGCAGCGGCCGACGAAAGCCTGAAATTTTGGAAGATCTTTGAGCGCAAGCCCGGCACCAGCGCTTCCGCAGCTCGGGACGGTGGCGTGAGCAGCAAGGCACAGATGGCGAAGTCAATGACCATTCGATGAACAAAAAAGAGCACCAGAGAATTTTCTCCTTTTTTCATCGCCCCCGGATAGCATTTTCACCGGCTCTGGCTCAGGACTTTTAGTAATGGGGTTTCTAGATTAGCATTCAGGGCGCTTTGATCCACATATTTAGTTTGTGGAGTGCATATCAATTGGCTGTATCGCGGGTCTAATGTTCAACCCCTCTTGCTTTTGTTTCCTTTTCTGTTTGCATTGGTTTTTCTTGATTATTAATACGTGTTCAATTTGCTGAATGGATATTAGTGCTATTTGTTCGCTTGGTTTCTCTTGCTTCCTTGGCCGCTACATTTTCCTCAAGCGTGTAGCTAGCTTCGATAGCCTTTAGAAAAGGACTGTTTACATACACTTCTGGTACTTCAACACATCCATCGTTGATTAGTAGTAGTACTCGAATAACAAGTAACGAAGCCCTGCTGTTGGATATGTTGTCCTTCAATGGCAAGCGCCCATCTGTATACCTACAAACACACGCGCTTTGGACATATATAAGGCATTTGGTCTATTTCAGATCTGGGCTATACAATAGTAAAGCCTTTGAGAGGACGACTTCACTTGATCCACCTCTGGTTGACCTTGTCGAAACCAATCACGGCGAGTTCAACATTGAGGCTCTTTAGCATCATGTCCATAGTGAACGACTAGGAAAGGGGAGTAATGGACGTTAGTGACGGAGATCATGAGAGAAGATATATGGAGATTTGGGGCAAAGGAGTTTTATAAGGATGGAATGGAATTGAATGGAATGTGGTTGATCATACGTTATCATCGTCGTTATCGCTTTCATCCTCCGTCCTGTCAGCATCCAACTCTTCTTCTCGTCCTCCTGAGCGTCCTCTCTTCGTCTTCTTCTTCTTCTTCGTTCTGTCATCCACAGCGTCAATATTCTCCGGATCATAATCCAGTTGATCCAAAACTTCCGCTCTTCTCTTCTCCAGTTCGCCCTCGTCCTCGCCCTCATCCTCTTCCTCATTGCCATCTCTTCTCCCCGAACCCTCCCCTTCCTCGTACCAGATATCTCTCTTTTTCGTCATCCGGTCCCTCCAAACCTCCACACCGCCCATTCGAAGCACCTTCTCGCGTGCGGCCGCGAAGAGCTCTTCGGCTGCCTCCTGGCTCACGGCTTTCCATTTTTCGATGAGGCCCTGGAGCTCTTGGTCTTTGTTGGAGGCCTCGATGCGGGACGCTTGCTGGACGATGTCGAGTTCGGAGCGGAGAGCCGAGAGACGGGATTGGAGGTTGCGCTGTTGTTTCTGCAGCGCGGAGAATGTGGGGTCGGATGCGAGAAGAGATGGTGATGATGATGAGGAGAAGGAGGATGAGGGGCGTTTGCTGCTACTGCTACGCATGCCCTGACAGGTGTATGGAGAAAATGTATGATCTTGGACTGCTTCGTTGTTGTTGCCAGATGCGAGATTGTTCGAGTCCTCGGTGCATGACTGGTGATTAGTATGAAGTCTTCTTGATTGGACTATGTTGTTGTTGTTGTTGTTGTTGTTGTTGTTGTTGTTCTGTAGATTCCCATTCCCATTCCCTTCGTTTTCAGCAATCCCTGATACTGCTTTGCGAGCCCCATTATTGTTATTATTGTTGGGATTTTCACGCGTTTGGTTTTGCGCGTTTGTGCGGAGAGGGGACTTGAAGGGCTTGCTCAGTGTCGAAGCAGCCTGGTCGAGGCGACGACGTTTCGATGAGTGATGACTTGAGTGAAGAACCATTGTGAAGAATGGTCTGCTCTTCTAGACTCACGATGGGACTAGAGTCACAACTCTATTTGTTGTTACATATTAAGAGCTGGTTCATTTTATAAGAGACGCGATGCCATATGAAACCTGAGTAGAGTACCATAAACTACATAGTACGGAGTCTTTTGATATCAAATTTAACTTGCGATTTTTGAAATATTCTGAAACCTTTTTTGAAATCTGAAATAGTTTTCCCATACAATTGAAATATTCTCCGCCAAATTCCCTATTCTCACCATATATTATTCTCCATAATGAGTGAAGTTCAGGCGTATGTATGATAGATAAAAAATACATGTTTTGAGCTAACAGACTAACTAGGGTGTACGTAATAGCCGCACGGATTCTTGAGCACTGGGCATCGAGGGACAAGTGAATCCCAACAGGAATCTGGTCACGGCCCAACCTCTAAGGAGCATTCTAGAGGCTAAACCGTTGCGTCAGGGAAGGACGACAGTCCCAGACTCTCACTTATATATAGTAGGTTGCCAGCTTCCAGCCTTCCGGCCCAGAGAATTCATATAAGATGTGAGAAGTGTATATATCTTTTCAAGATTCACGATTTATTCTAATGTGTATGTAGAGAGAAAAACAGGACTAAGAACCCCCGAACCAGTTCCAGCATGACGCATCGATACTGCGCGACAGGGGATACATCATAGTAGATTCTCCTGTCAAAGATAGCACCTGCAGCGAGCAAGAGAGCCTCGATTTCAGCCTGTTCACCGGGAGGAAGCACGGTAATCTTTCACAAAATGGGCCATTGGGCTGACACCCCTGTTATCGACAGCGTTAGGGTCGGTATCACGGTGAGAAAGAAGCGAGCGAATACTTACCATCAAGAAGACACTATCTTCACCTAGGGACTGACAGAATGGTATGGGATGACAAAATCGCATGCGGTTCACTTACAAATCTGGCAATACCTCGACCCTGAAGAGGAAGATGGTGAGATCGAACAACTGGTTGAGCCCACCCGACCAGTCATACCAAATATAGAGCTTACGTCTGATACGTTTTCTCAACGACTTAACCTATTCAATTATGCGCTGAGACCAGTGCTGGCAACAGTCCGGC
>NPHW01004912.1:0-12399 GCA_002240705.1 Elaphomyces granulatus | reverse complement strand
AGAGCCCAAATCCCTGGGTGAATTCATGAAGGTTGACTAGTCATTTAATCATCCGAATCAACAAGGAATATCTCGTGGCGTTCGCATTCCCAGCCCAATTCACGCCGTAGAGGCTATGTGTTGACGAAGCGTCTACCCTGCGCTCCTGCCCGACACAAGCAGGTGCACTTTACTCTTGGGCCAGGATTGTTCACAGCCTATGTAGGTATTTCGGTAAGGTTGCTGTTTTTGATAGGCCAAAATAGTTCTTGAAGTGAGTTAACTTCTTAGTTTGCGAGTTGATTGATTTCCCCATGAAATTCTAGTGTATTTCTGAATTTCGATTGCTTCTAGCCCCTGAAAGGGCGGGGTCTCGGTGTGGTTACAGTCGTCAATAATTAGAAGCCGTAACGGTCGAGGTTGGTTAGATTCGACAGTGCTAGAAAGACGACGAGCAGTTAGAGAAACAAGGGAAGAGAGAGCAAAGGGAGCAGACGGGGCAATAAGTAGTGAGGCACTGGGGTGCAGTGAAAGGCGAGGGGAAGTGAATTGTTGTTCTAACAAGCGGCTTCGATATGTCAGTACAATTATTAATAGGACAGCAATTGAACAGTCGATATAGACCAGATACCTTGGTTGCGTTACCTTACGTATATAGACCATGACAGCGCCAGCGGTGAAGTATCGGTAGAGATCTCACTGGCAGATTGAGAAATGGGAAGGTATGATTATCATACTATAGAATCATGGGAGATTTCCTAACTACTCTCTCATATTTATTAGATATCCTGAGATAGCTGAACAAGAGGCCGGCTTATCCTGATAAGAGGCCGGCAAGGTCCTTCTTACTATATAGCCAACCAGCTGCCCACCAGTGCTGTATTCGGTATTGAAGAGCCCCTGTCAATATTCAATACAGAGTTCTTCAATACTTTACAGATTTCTTCAATATTGATTTTATTCAATATGGAGGGCTTTAGTTATTGAGTACTGAATACAGCCCTGACCATCAAGAATGTCCTGAAAGTGACGCCAAGAATTATCTCAGTATCATGTGTTTTTGGGCAAATCAAATGGAATTTATTATTGCCATCCGCAGAGCGCTCTCGCCATATTAGTTCTCTTTCCGTAAAATTGAGGCCTTGTTCTCGTTACGAACAAGAGATCTTATGGCCCTAATATAATATGGCACATATATAGAAGCTTTCTATTTGATATACCTAAGTGATTATGTGGTACATATCTAATACTAATTAATATGCGATGTTTCATAGTCATCCCTGCCGGTGCCCAGGACCCTGTCAATTGCAACCTATCATACATATATTAGGTAGGTTAAGAGGAAGCAAACAAGCAGCACCGCCGAATTGTCAATAGTCATCACCATCAGTAGGAGTTTGATTTTCCATCTATTTAGCTACCTAGTTAGATGCGTGTTAAACGCATATGCATGCTGCAGAGGAAGTCTCTATAGAAGACCATGGCATCTCCCGATATCAATGATAAAAAGAGCAGGAAGCGAAAGGACTATGTGTTTCATCTCGAATACCGGACAAGATGGTGAGTAATAATATATATATACTCCAAGTTAGAATAACGTTAGGTACTATACTAACAAACACACTTGAAACAAACAAACAGGGCCGACAATGACATGTACGGCCATTTAAATAACAGCATCTACGGCATCCTCTTCGACTCCATCATAAACACATACCTGATCCTTCATTGCGGTTTGAATCCATCTTATAATTCACCATTCACTCCGTCGAGTCCGCCAGCTGCTTCGACTTCAGCAGCATCGATATCACCACCACCCGCAGCCATGATGATCGGCAGCCATAATAATCCTACTAATCAGGTCGGGATCGTGGTCTCTTCTTACTGCGACTACTTTGCTTCCGTTTCCTTTCCGGATATGCTTGATCTCGGACTCCGCGTCACAAGACTGGGTTTCTCCAGCGTTACTTACGAGGTTGGCGTTTTCAAACGCGGCGAAGAGAACGTCAAGGCCTTGGGGGGGTTCACGCATGTTTTTGTCGGGAAGGATGGGACGCGTCTCAATACTACTACTACTAGTGCTACTACTAATAGTAATAATAATAATAATAGGAAGACGGATGCAGGCTCTGGGATGGAGGAGGGGCTCCGAGCTGGATTGGAGAGACTGATGATGAAGCGCAGCGATGATAATGGAGGGTCGTCCAAGTTATAATCCACTCATTACTATTTCCTGCTTATGGAGAGTGTTAAGTTTTTTTTTTCAGGGCAAGCCCCCTATGATAGGGAACCATATCTATATATTGAGCCCTCAAAGTGTTATACACAGAAAAAGATCACACATACAATAGGCCATGAAATAACCTGCAAAGTCCCAGGACTGAGGACCCAATCACCTTGAAGGGTCTCGATCGAATAGAAAATTGAACATAGGTATAATACAACATAAAAAGTAAAGCCAGAATGCCAACAAACACCATTGAAAAGAACGAAATAGCACTGTACCATCCGGTTGTCACGCCTGTCCCGCTAGTATCATAGCCATCTGCGCCGTTCCCATCTCCCGTAATTGCCATTGTCTTGAGGCAACCGAAAGAAAAGAAAAATGGTAATCATAGACAGTATTAAGACAAATTTTTAGAATCGTAAAAATATATACCAGAAAATAGGGGTCAAAGAAAAGAAGGAAAGTGAGGAAAGTGAGGAAAGGAGAATGAACAAGAAGAAGAATAAGTTGAAAATAAACGAAAAAAAGGGTTTTGTAACTTGTCAAACTGAGGATAATGATCACCTGATCATCCCTCTCACCCGCTCTACCCTTTCGACGGCCTTCTCCAATCGATCGAGTCGCTTCCTCTTCTCACCATCTCTCCGCTCGAGGACAGCAACCCTCTCTTCCAGCTTGGCGCGGGCTTTGCGTTCCTGGGCCACCATCTCATTTGCCTGGCTAAAGAGCTGCACGGTCAACTCTTCCAGTTCCGAGTTTGCTTGCAACAGCTGGGACTCTGCTGCTTTGCGCAAGGCTTGTTCGCGGCTTAACGCCGTCTGGAGCTCTGAAGTAGCATCCGAGGGAGGATGGGGTACGGGTGATGCGGCCGAGGGAGGATGGATAGCCGGACTGGGGGTGCTGCGGCGGTAAGGAAGAAGGGAGGCGAGTGAGGCCAGACGGGCTCCTTGGGCGGCTTGCGCAGTCACGGTATGAGAGTGCGGCGGGAGAGAAGATTCGAGGGAGGAGGAGTCGGGAGGAGAGGAGGCATCGACAGCAGTTGGGGTCGGACCAGATGACCTCAATGATATTGATGAGGAAATGGAATCCTTCTTGTTCTCTGAGACTTCCTGTGCCTTGGATCGTAAGAGGCGGATCTCATCTTCGTAGTCGGCCAGCTTTTCGGCTGTGGAAAGATAAAGGGTAAGCATCCACATCATCCACATCACCGATGGAAGACAACAGCTCCTACCTGTTTGCGCAGCCCGGGAGCTCAAGAACTGAACCTGGGCCTCCAACTCGTGGATTCTCCGCCGGGCCTCCGTAGCGACACCAACACCATCATGAGAACTGACCAGACCACAATGCCGGCAAGCAGTACCCATACCTACCCCAACAAGGGGGTTGGTGGTAGTAGTGGTGGTAATTGTCGTGGCGGACATCAAGGAGTATAACTATAGCTTCCCTAATATAGCTAATATGTAGCTCAAGAACAAGAATCAAAACAAGACCGCCTCAGATAGAAGATGCAAGGAGAGTCGACTGTCGACATGGCTTCATAAATAATATGGCAGGAGGTTCTCTTTTTCAACCAAGAAGCAACAACTCCTGAATAGTACATAGTTATATGACAACAGCCCGCGCCACATTCTTACATATTCCCCGTTCTCGTCACGGGGCGGAGATCCAACGGTTATGTAACTACATAAGAAACTGTCGGTGCTTTTTTTTTCTCCGCAGCCTGGAGTCTTTATGGACCCTGGACGCGCCGCCGCAGTTATTAAGTCGTTGTCAAGCTGTTGTCGTCAGCTGCAGTAAATTAATTAAAATACATTATCAATAAGTCAAAGTCAGCAGACAGTTGAGTAACTCATGTTTCTTATAAAGGATATAAAAATGATGCTTCTTAAAGGAGAACCCTGTTGATGATTAGAATCCACTGCATTCACTTAAGACAATAATTTCAATATCTAGTAGTATTTGCGTGCTTGAGAGGGGCTTTATGAGCATCATCCTTGGATGTTTTTGGTCCATGCAGATCCATATCAATCTCTAATGCTAACATATGTGATTGGTTAGACTGCACTAGGTACTATAGATTGCTTGGAGTTACAATAATTAACTGTTATTGGTTATTGGTTAACTAGTGTACTCTATATGCACATGGAAGCGCCTGGAACGACCTTTTTTTCAAGCCCTCAAAACGTTTCAAAATGGCATTTTGTTTGTATCAAATGCTCAACTTAGCCGTGCATAAAACCATTCAAATCTTCTAATCTATCTGATACCATACCATATCATAGGTTCTCAACTGATAAACAGGTTCTACAGGGGTTTCGATACTGTTCCTGTAGTGGAAAAAGGCCTACCTAGGTGTGCTTAGGAATAATCGCCAACTGGCAAGGACCAGAGTGCAACGATAGGAGCGTTCCTAGACTGTAATAGGTTGCTATAGTCTATTGATATTCTTCCAATCCTGGCGACACAAACAGAGTGATACGGAGAGCTCAAGACACTAGCAGATATGATTACCAGAAACTGTGGTAACAATATCGATTCATCAGAGGAGGACCGAAGAACTAGGAGGAACAAAGAAAAAGACCACTGGATCGAAAAAGGTAAAGAAAAGAAAAGAAAAAACGGAAAACTGAGTTGAACCTCGAATCTAATGCCCCCTTAATTTCTCTTGTCGCTTTCTTCAAATCCGTCCATCTCATTCAATAGGCTGACTGGCAAAGTATAAATGAAACTGTTTAAAATAGAATAGTAATATAAACGCCACACTCCACCACCCTATCCGAACAAGACAAAGCGAGATCGAGAAGAGGAGATAAGAGGGGCAGGAGAAGGGAACAGTGAGAAAGCTGACAGGAGACAACACAAACTTTATCTTGGAAACCTGTACATATATCCACGGCATCGGCCATAGCCGTGAATAGATGTATGGTCGAATAAATCACACAGGAGGGATAATAGCTGCATTAAAAGCATAGAGAAGCAGGAAACTTTTGAATGCGCCGACAAGGACCAGGGGCATTATGGGTGTAGCAGGAATGGACCCAGGCATTATATAACGCCGTAAACTAGGAGATGTCGCGACGAGGTAATAACAGATGATCATTTAGAATCGACTCACAAAGCCACCGGATAACCAAAACCAGGTGACTTGAAAGATGACTCTTGAGTTCATGGAAAGAGGCCGCACAAGCAATAGCCGAAATGGAAAGAGTTATTCATCACTGTGACCAGAAATACCCTAAATCGAATTGCCCGGAGGCAGATCTCAACAGGTAGTGGTTGATGATGTTCGCAGCATCCTTCTAAAGAAAAGAAAAAGGTTTGATAACTGATATTCAGGCAAATCCACGACCAGTCTGTCCTCGACGGTTGCTGCGTTGCTTGGAACCGACAGTGCTCCAGCCCTCATCTTCTTGAGCCGGTGCCTCAGTGGAGGGAGTAGCAGGAGTCCTCCAGTTCCCATTGGCTTTGCTCGGTGGCAGGCTAGAACTCTTCTCTTTCGGAGCCGGTGTATTCTGAGTAGCAGCCACTTCCTTGGTGTTCTTGGCCGGTTCTTGATCACCACTATTCTCATCATCACCAGCTCGTCGGAGGATTTCGACATTTTTGCTAACCGGGGGGGTCTCCGCAGCACTCTCTTTAGAACTATTGGCGTCTGCTGCTGCGGCTTTCTCCGACTTCGCCTGCTCTTTGGCGAGTCGCTGTTTTTCGGCCTTCTCAGCCTTCTCGGCCTTTTCTGCTTTTGCTTTTTCTTCAGCCTCCTTTCTCTGACGTACGCGTCGCTCTTCAACTTCACGTTCCCTTGCTGCAGTATCGATTGGCCGGGCAGCGCCAAATGGGTTTGATTTGGGATCCGCTGGACGAGCCGCGGGCGCTGGTTCGGTTTCAGCGACTGTCCTCTTCTGAAGATTCAACTTCGGTCTGACTGCTGGAGCCGGAGGAGCAGCGGGTGATGGAGGGTTGCTGGGTTCCTTGGCGGCGGGGGGATCAGGCCGCATTCTCGCCCTCCACTGGTTGTCAAGCTCGGGTGCAGTTGGGGTACGTTCTGGTCGCTCGTGGAACTCGCGTCGTGGCGGCCGAGAGCCGTCCTGAGACCGCCCCTCACCCCACGCTGGAGAGCTTCTCCTAAGTTGTGGTCCTTCGTTACTACGAGGACGGCCGCCTTCTCTTCCACTTGGTGCAACTGGTGACAGTGGGCCTTTTCGCTCCCAATTGCTGAAATCCCTGACTTTACCGTCGCTTGGTTCGAAGCGTCGTCCACCCGTTCGTTCGCTGCCAGCATCAGACAAAGTATCAAAGTTTCGTCCATGATTAGGGCGATCGGACACTCGTCGTTGTTGGGGAAGATCCGGGAGAGGGCCCTTGCGGGTCCAATCACTGAAGTCTCGTGCCGGATGTTGAGACTCCTTGGCTAGAAAACTGTTAGCCAGAAAACTTTCAACCACCATGTTTATGGTAGGGGAACGCCATACGCGGTTCTGCAATGCTAGCCCTAATAGCTCGCCCTTGAATCGTAGTACCCGAAAATGTAAGTGCTTTTTTGAGTCCATCAACATTCGCAAACTCTACGTATCCAAAGCCCTTCGGGGTCCTCGTTGATTTGTCTTCGACTATGCGAACGTTGGTCACTTGGCACTCAATGAAAAGTTTTGAAATATCCTCTGATGTCGCATCGAAGGACAGATTTCCGATATGGGCCGTATAGGGTGGCTGAGTTGGCAGGGGGAGCTCTGGTCTTTGAGAATAACCACGGTCTTATGAATGTTAATACGTGGGACGAAGTGCTCAGAAGCCGGAGAATCCATTTCTTACCACCAATACCGTTACCATATCCGGCTGCGGAAGTGCTAACGGCGCGACGGTCACCACCATATGAAGTTCGGGACTCTGGGGCTGTTGATTGTTAGATTCGAGGTTCCAAGGCCCTGAATGCTGGGGGAAGGAATGAAATAACGATACCAGCTGAACGGTCGGAAGCTCATTAGCCATGAACCTCCCCTCAATATAGAGTACGTGCGACTTACATGTCAGAGGCATATCTTCCATCTCATCGGCCCACGAGCCAAAATCTGCGCAGATTAGCTTAGAGCCATGTACCATTCAGGACCGGCGGCACTCACTCTCGTCGGCCAAGAAGGTCCCTATGGACATCTTCTGGGGTTTTGCTTTTGCAGGAGCTGCACATCCAACTGTGAGCTTGATGCATTTTTGAAATCAGATCAAAAGGATTGAGGTTGAGGACGAACCCATGATTGCAAGTTGATGGTATAAGGAAACGCGCCCAGCAAACTGATGTGCGCGTTTCTTTTCGGAAAGAATAGGATCACTGAAAGGCTGGGAAAACCCTTCAGGGATGAACGAATATCTTGAGTAGAATGAGGGCGACACCAATACTTGAAAGATGTTAAATGTACGGATTATTGAAAATGGATTGCGCTCGTGTCAAAAAAAAAAAGGTCGGCAAAGCATGCTCGGAGAAGGATAATAATTTTTAGTCGATGACGCTAGAAAAGTCAACTGGGGACTTGGTGTGGGCGGTCGGGACCTCCCACGCTCGAAGGACAACTTGTTCATTTTCTTTATAAATTAACTGGTTACTGGATGCTAGGACCTATAGGATGTATAGAAATTCATCAAGACCTGAAGTTGATAGTCAGGTTTGTAGTCTGTGATGCTACTTTGGTCTTTCTTTTTTTTTTCCCCTCTCTTGATGATTTCATCTGATAATCTGATATATGGCTGGCTCGTGAAAAGGCGGTGAAATGAAAGCTTCCACCGCCTGTTGTGTTCACAGAATGGCAGAAATCTGTCTCAGCATTGGCTGGAGTCTGAGGAACAGATGGCATCAATATTAATCGTCGAGTCTCGATAGTTACCTATGAGCTCATGAAGAATTCCAACCTCTATTATGATAATTACTAGTACTATTAATGATTCATCGTTCCGAATGACTGATCATTCAATTGCAGTCATGATATGCGCCATCAATCATCATATGTGACATCGGATAGATCTTCTGCAGGAACTTCAGTATGATTGCATAATTTGATAAATGTTAGCTTCGAAGATCTATGATATCAAGTTTCTGTGTATGTATGATATGTAGGTACCAACGAAGCCTTACCCATTCTAGAGGCGCACAGCCACAGCCGGTCTATCCAGCAGATGGAAAGAAATTCACAATTAATGGAACATCGGGCTTAATCTAATAGGTACTGACTACTGGAAGACCCATAGGTAAAGCCACAAATATAGATTCAAAAACAGTACGCAACGTTTTATTCGACATCCTTATCTGAAGCGAGCTTGTATGATATATCGTAGGTACAGTGTACTAGACTCAATAAATAGTGTTATTAGCCTCTAAAAAGATTACCTTTTCTGCGTCTCTATAAACAGACACGCCATTCCTTATTAATCTTTTGCGCATCGCATTGAATCCTTCAGACAGCAGCGATCCGACATTACCTCACAGGCCTGGTTACATCCCCACAACCCGGTTCCAACTGAGACGGGCATTGACATCCGCCCTCTCTTGAAGCAGCTGTTCGACCATGGAAATTTTGACCTTGCTGTCTACCCAAGCCAGAAAAAGCAGTTTCTTCCACTTAGGTCCTCTACCATGTGATCTTATAGCTAACATCTAACTCCTAGAAACCATTTCAGTTCCCCCAAATCCTTGACATCAAAATTTTCCATAAGAGCACTTTTGAACGCGAGAGAGATTGGGAACGAAATTCGTGACGAAACGTCGGACAATATCTTCCGTATAACCTTCCTATATACTCTCCGAAGACGCGTCAGCGTCAGGCGTACCCGGGCACTTTGTCGCCCATTTGGTAGCCGAGGAAGGTCACCCCGACAGCCACGACGTCTGGTCGTTAAAGTTGCTGAGGTGGTATCCGTCCTGTGGCGGCGTCCCCGTCTCGGTTCATGAAAGGGAAGGACTCAACGGCGTGTTCCTCCTGCACCGACTTGAGGGAGGACTTGACGCGGAGAATCAAGTACCGGTTGGGCGGAGTGTACACCTTATATGGACCGGTTTTGAGGGTGTTGAGGGCCTTGTTCGTTGCGGGGGGCAGTCCATAAATACTTGCATGATATCATCCTCCATTCCAATAAGCTTGTCGTCTACTTGTATAGTGGTATCATTGCGCAAAGATCGCGCATTTGTATAAATAAAAACAAGCTTGTCAACCTTCTCAGGCGGATGTTGGCAGTCCACAAGCCGTAAGGCTCCGTGGTTCCCAAATTGAGGCTATCCACAGATGAGAGCCTGCCGTTGCTGAACTGTAGGTCCCGACATTTTGTGACATAACGTGTAATTCGAGAAGGTTTTAACCCACATGTAGTTCGCGGGGTTTATGTTGTCAATGTTGTCAGAGAAGGAGGCGAGGGCAAGTCGGCCTCGCGGCTCAACGACAGAACAGGATCAACTTTTTCTTGCGCCGCAGCCGTGATTGCAAGCATTGCCTCTGCTTTGAAGCCTTGGCCTGCGCGTTTCTTCAGACAATCTTGCTGTATAGCCTCGTCGAGAGCTTAGGAGTCGTCAGGGACAGTGTAATGGTAGTCGATGAGGTCGACAGAGTATCTGAGCGTCATTATTTCCCCGCATGAACCCCCATTGCGGTACCCCCCCAACAGGTTTGATGTTGTATTTAGGAGGGGTCCAAGTTGAGGATTGCTTGTCACATAGTCGCGGGACCCCATAGCAGCATAGAAAAGCGAGGTTAGCTGCATTCAGGGCGGTCAAGGTGTTAGCTTAGAATTTTGTAGCTGAGGCTATTAATCACGTTACCTACCTGACAGCTCAAAGGTACGAGTAGACAAAAAGTTTGAACATCCTTGGCAATTGCTCTTCTCGCCGAAGTAAGTTTTGACTGCACCGCAAGGGTGTTTTATATAGGAACTAGCAAGCGCAAGACGTCCGAGTGTCTCGCCAACGTCATATCGATGGCCATAACAGCAGCCGATATGCTCAAATGCAAGATCTGTCAATTGTCGTTGACGCCAGCGATCTGACGCTTTTTTGGTGGTGAGAAGGGCAACTCAAATTGACGTCTGACAGGAAGAGGACTAGTAGACTCGCTGAAGACAGGAGAAGGACATGGCAAGAAGCAATTCAATAACGGCACCATGGCCCCCTGGGTTGATATCCTCGATCCGCAGCGCCTTGAAAGGCTATGTGGATGCTGTCTGGGATTGGTTTTCAGTATGGACCAGTATCTACCCCTGTTAAACAATATTAGTAACTATAGCTTTATTAAATACAACTATAATTCCTCTGCCCGAATGGCAGAAAATGCGTCGAAACCGGGCTCCCAAGAATACGCCCCTCCAGGTTTGGGCGACAAACCGAGAATCGGAAGCGACTGCTGCTGTACATACAGTCGGATTCTTTCGCGGAGTTGTAAATATATCCCCTTAAAAGGTAGAATCCGGGCTGCCAGTCTCGCTAGTCAAATCCCATTCCCCGCAACGAACCTAACACCATCGTAAGGTGTCATGAGGGACTCGTTTGTTTGAATCTGCCTGTGGTTAGCGTGGCCGCGGATAATGAAATGGATGAAATCATTTACGCCGAAAATTAAAAAAGACGTTTGGGTAAAAGCCAAGATTTATAATGACTGACAATAGATGCAAGCAATTGGATGTCAAACCGCCGAAAATGAACTATTCAGATCATGCTTGTAAATACCTTAGTCAGCTCTGAGAAGTCATTCTTGCCTATGTCGCCAAAGGCATCCAAGGCATCATAGGCAATGAGCAGCTTCTCGCAGGCATTTTTCGACGGCCACCACGGTTAGAGTTGCGGCTAAATCGTTCACGGTGTCGAGGTTGTTGGACAGTATTTCTGCGAGGTTGGAGATCACGGGCAACCAGTGCTTGGCCAGAGGTGTTGTCCACGGTGATCGAATTATCTTTGATGTTGGAAAGAAGGTAGGCAGCAGTAGCAACAAAGGGTAGGTTATGCTGCTTAGCTGCTTGACCTTCGGACTTGTAGCAGCCAGTCGATCTATAAGAATGTGGACGGCGAGATCACGGTTGATTTTCTGGGTGGTGTTCTCGAAAGAAAGCTAGAGGTCCCTCAGACAACTAGATGGGAATTTATTGTGTCCTTTGCCTCCCACTTTTTTTGTGAAAGGCTTCGACTTTTGCGATGAGCGGTAGAATCGTGCCGCGGTCACAGCCTGCTCTTAAAGCAATCCAAATGTCTCGAAGGGTGGTTTGACCGCTAAGGAGCTTTCTGCATTCTTTGGAAACGTCGTTGAGGGACACGCGGGCCCAACTGCGTCAATCTTCAATATGCGAATAGATATCCGTACGATTGAACCATGAACCGTTGGTGCTCGGCCCTTGGCTCTTTTTGCTGGCTTTGGACGAAGGACCCTTGGGTTTTAATACTCTATGACACTCAAGGAATAATATCACTTCGACTTTGACTCGCCAGGACCGACTAATTTCTCTGCAATGGAAGCTGGTAAGCGCGGTCTCGAAAAAGGGAGGCTCCAATCAGTGAAGGTTGGTCTTTTGCCTGGTCGATAATCCATACCTCGGTCCTTATAATAACTTGCTGATCTTTTTGACTCAGAAGGCAGAGTCCTGCAGGAGTCATCACGCGTAACACTTCAGCCGTTTTAAAAGGCAATACGTTACGGCACCTATCCTTTTAAAGGCCATCTGGTGACAGGAACACACCAACAGAGCCCTTCTCTTCCCTGCTTAAAAGCGATATGGACTGTCCGTGAAAAGAAAAATTGCACTACATATAATAGCACGCTAAAGGGGATTTTTCCGCATAGATTAGTTCGCTGAGTTCGAGACTATTGAGTTCTGGCGGTTCCCAAAGCTTTTGGCGGCTTCAAGTATCAATTGCATGGCAGAGCTGCGCTTCACGAGTGTTTCTTGGGAGGTAACGGATGTTTCACACTTGGGTTGCTTGAGCTTGCCGTCTTCGAGGGAGGTGGTGACGTCGGAGGTGTGGTCGTCGAGGATGATATTCTCCAGGTGAGGGAGGTTCCCGGGGTCAAAACCGTTCCGCGCGATCGCAATGACATATTCTTTTGGAACGAGAGGACTTGCTGCCGCTCAGCAGAGGAAAGAAGGCTCACCAAGGTCGTCCACAAGGACAGTTGCTTGAGGCGGAGGGACCGGCAGCGCCGGGCATTTGCGCCTCGCGCTGGCGAACGTCGAGG
>NPHW01004910.1:342-14661 GCA_002240705.1 Elaphomyces granulatus | reverse complement strand
CCTACCTACTCGTACTCACGAGTGTAAGTGCCTCCCCTCCGAGTGCACTCAGCTTGACCATCAAGGCCCGATGCCATATCCCATGACACACTCAATAGTGCGAGTGCTTGAACGCCGGGCTCGGCTCGGCTCGCGGCATCTCTATACCTAACTGTCCACCTCATTGACCTGTTTCGAAATCCCTTAGTGACCTGCCTCTGCCCGCTTCCTCCGAGTCCTTTGAACCTTGTCCTTGGAACCCTTCGGCCGACCGCGCTTCTTCGCACCGGGTACCACAGCAGGAGCCGTCGCAGCAGGAACCGAAGCAGCCAATCTTGGTATTTCGGCCACTTGCGTAGAGTCATTGCCTTGGCGTTGGGGAGCAGCGCCTATCGTGGTAGCAGTTGCAAGCAACATATCGTCGATAGTACGATACTCATAATCCTCCTCAGGCTGACCATCGTTTGGCGTGGTAATCAGATCCCCCTCAACAAGCAGCATATTATCGATAGAATACTCGTTACCCTCCTGCGATTTTCTTTTGGCACCCATCTCTCATCCTGGCCATATCCTTTGCTAATGCGCTTTTGGTATGATACAGCACAAGACGTGCCCTCATGGCTACCTAGGGACTCTCTTCAGTCTTAAATGGCCCTGAAATGTATTTCCAAGCTAGGTCGTGAATAATGTCATGCTCTTTCTTCTAATATTTTACGTTCAAGCAATGGGTCCTAATATTCTGGAGAGCATGTCATTTGCAAAACCGGGAGGCGGCGCCTTGGAAAGGTCTCGTCAAGTTGGAGGAGAAAGTTTGCAACAGATGAACTTACTAGAACGTTCATTGGTTGTTATTTTGCCATCCAGAAGAGTTGGTGAAGAAGAATTTTCGCGATTTGGCTTGCCTGTGCCGTCAACCTCATGGACTCGTAGTCGTAGCGACTCACGAGTTCGAGTTGTAAGGTCCTTCTCCCTGCCAAGCACGGCCATTTAACATTATCTTCAGAACTGCCCAACCCCCTACGGCGAGACATATTATGGTGCTATTTCCAGTGTCCACAAGAAAACTGGTCCCTTAGCCGCCATAACTCGAGCCAACTGCATATATGCACGTCTAGAGAAGCTTTAAAATGAGCCTAGGTAGTGCTCGCTTGATAACCTTCTGAAATTCAAGTATACTATTCGCTGTTGGTGGGCGTAGTATGAGAGTGGGATACTAGGCACCATGCCATAGCTATGTGGTTGCTCTTCAAGGCGTACTAGTATAACTGCAGGGTTTGATATCGCTTCAGCCTTCCATATCGCTTCCTTTCACAGAAGGCTTGTAAGTACAATTACAAACCCCTGACTCATTGCAGGCGCTCAAGGTATAACTCCCCGCAAGATTCGCAAATACCTCAGCTTCCCGGCGCAGATGTCGACAAGGCAAGGATCAAGGGACGGATGAGGTTCCCAGCTCGCCATTTGTATTAGTAGTTGACAAAGTTAAGCAATAATAACTTCTTAGGATAGGTTGGAATGCAGTGTTGTCGAATGATCATGAGAAACCTTATGATAGTTCCTGCAATGAATAATTCTATTCTTGGACCATAGGGCTCAAAATGGCGACGTGGTCCACTATCATGCAGAATGCAGCATGCTCTCTTATTAATTATTGTTAGCGCATTTAGTACGAGGTCTGCGTATATCAATACATAATAGTGAAGTGATACTTATGGAGGAAACAGACGCGATATCCTCTGCGATAGATGTGCTATTCTACCCCTTACTGATCATTAACTATTATCATACCACTTAGATAGTGTTTTGCAATTACGTAAGTTCCAATGGTCAGAACTCAGGCATCCTATCATACATAGATAAAATGCATTATTATCTAGAAGGTATTATCAACATACAACAAAGACATGACTACATAGTGAATGAATGGTATACATCATGCCAACCAAGAAAAGATAGTCAGCCGATTATTATTAGACTTTTATAATTGCTTAAACTTTCTCCACACAGAGCAAATGCGGGGTACCTACATGGTGAGCTTGACCATGGGATCACCATCATCCATGGTTCACATCATAATACAAGGCTGTGTCCCTGGTTTCTGTTCGGGCAAATGCCACAGTCTCTGTAGTAGCCTATGTACTGTAGCATTGCATTGTTCTCTGATTCTTATAATAATGACAACCTTGGAATGCTTCTCGCATGCGGTCTGTCGCTCATGGATATTATAATGGAATGGAATGGTCTGGGCATTATTTAAAAGACAATACTACATATATCACTGAAAGCAAGATTACGAGAATCAAAGCCTAGTTAACGGTAAATGCCATAGTCACACCCACAATGCTTGTGTCATCTCTCTTGTGACGATATGCTCTTGGTGACAGATGCTTAATTTATCATTATTAAGTTACCTATTTCCAACCAAATCAGTCGATCGGTGATAAGAAATTGGGTTCTGCGTCTATTTGTATACTCCTTAGCAGAGCATTTTTTAATATATCACAGCACCATAATAATAGAAGATATAACGAAGGAATTCGCAGAAGCCATTCTAACGCCGACAAAGATCCATATTTATATATCATACCTTCCAGCTAGTTTTTCAGCCTCCAAGTCCGTTGACCCCTACATACTTATGATAATATGTAGTACATACATACGTCCGCTGCAGCAAAGCAAGGGGCTTTCTAGACCGTGGTCCATTTACTAATGTACCTATCATAGAGGGAAAGAAAAATCCCGTCTTGTCTCTCTATCCTCTTAAAGTTTATGCAAGAAAGAATACCTATTTGAGCATTCAAGTACGACGCACTTGTGGATTAGACTTCACGCGCGTTTGTCAAGTTGCAGGCCCATGTGAGAAGGTAATGTAATTGGGCCATTGGTAGTTTTATACTCAACAGGCCGGTCGGGTACTTGCATTATTGGTGTGCTTGATATGTACAGACATACATGAGAATAATAAGTGCAGGGATGGACTATGATCATTATTGATAGCTACAGCTACATACTGATTGTAAAGATGCATGGCTAACTTTAAAATACCTAACGTCGGCACCAGTCCATTTTGCGATGGTTTCACCCTGTATGTGCCGAGTAGTCTGTTTCCTGTGATACGATATGTATCCAGTTAAGTTCCATTTATTGATTATCTATTATGTGTCGTCCGGTTCTTTTCCAATGTGGAGACAAATCTAGGCATTTCCCCTGTCCACTTCATTTCCATAGGCTAATCTGAATAAAAGATTCCATGCCCTATTAGCACCTATCATACTTACCTAGGTAGCATGTCTATCAGTATAGTAGATCGCGTCGAATACTACTGTATGATAAGATTAAATAAATGCCCTATTCATGACCCACAGATCTAGAGGGTCAGAGCGTTTTAGACTACACTACCTAGGTATGATACTAGTATCACACAAATGATAACGTCAGCATGCTTCTAGACATAATAATAATAACTAGAATATATAAATAGCAAGTGCAGCTATATTATTATTTTTGCTACAAAATGAAGCCATTTCCAGACGGCCACCTATATTGCTACACACAAAGTTGATTTAATAAGATCATTTCAATGCTGGCTGACTCAAAAATGTTTCACTTCCTTTCCCTTTTTAGATGGGGCGTTACTATATTAGTTCCAGTATCATACATATTACGTATGAAGGCAAGAAGAGCCAAGTATGGCACAGAGGAATATTATTATTATTAGGTACGTGTCAAAATTTATCTCTAATAAAGACATCTATCCCTATAGATATTCTGGAATCTAACCCTGACGAGTTCTTTTTTAGAGAGTCGCTATCTATGGGTACGGATCCGGTATCATTAGTTGAACCTAAGCTAAAATTTAAACGCTGGCTCGTCCCAGACCCAAGAAGTTCAAGAACCAAAAAAAATTGTGATCGCCGTTCGGTCCATGATCAGTGGATCGCCTCGATCTATATATTATTATTATTAAAGTCATGGGGTAGATTCCATATGCGGTCACGATTCCGCCTGCAGGAATTAACTATTTAATCAATAATTACGTAAATTCTAATCCCAAAGCGAGTCTATGATAACTAGATCTAGCATAGACCAAATAGGTAAATATACGATCGATCTACAGATCGACTGCAGTTAGCCTAGTTTGCACCCCGACGACTGCAGTATTCTACTCAGCTTACCCTAGCTCTTGTATTCAAACTAGCATAGGAAGATCCCTTTTGGTTTGGTAATCTTAAATTGATGATCTCGACTGGCTCCACGTGACATCGGGAGCTAATCCTGAGGCGGCCATCCTAACTGTACATGTGTGAATCGAAATTTGATATCACCAAGTGTCTTGTATGTAGGTATTCTATGTAGGGCACTTATACATAGATGAAGTTCTATTCTAACCGCTCTTTTCTTTTTCTTCGATTGCCACACTTGTGTTTTATATTTTCTTTTTTTTCTCTGGTTTGGCCCGCATCCCCGCTTCTCTCCACCAACTGAATCTTAACCCCCAGATTTCCACATCGCCCGGTGGATCCCACCAACTACGAATCAGGAAATTCGCCTGGCTGCCTTGGGCAAAGGAAGATCTGATTGGTGACGGAAGGGCATGTCATTCTTGTTTCGCCCGTGCATATATGTGTACATAAACTAGATAGTAACTAGTTGCCGTTTTCCCTCGGCTTAAGCCTTGCAAGTTGCGGGTCCAAGTCTCAAGAGGAACCTTCAATTGAATCAATTCATGACTCGATGGACTTTTTTTGTCTCCAGCTCGTTGCCAGCCAAGTCAGATGATGAGTTCTCGGTTCTCCCGCTTATTGTCGGTCCTCGAGGAGATTATGGTCAGCGTTATGATTGTTGGTGGAAGTGACAGGTCTGACCGGAGATCACCATGCCAATACGAAGTACATCCTATCCTTCTGTAATAATAATACATACATTATTATAAGTTAATATTAAAATAAATGTGAGTGTCTTCCTGAACGGTGAGGCTGACTGGCTGGGCGATGGGAAAAAAGCAATGCCAAGAGGCTTGAACTAATTAAGCTTCTTACTTCTTAAGCCCAGTGAGCGCCTCGGTCCTAATTAACGGCAAATCAAATCCCCAGCGCCATTCCGGCTGATGACATCTGTGCCGGTTCCTCCTCATCGTGCTTCTAGATTTCGGTCCATCCTGGTCTATCCAATATTAATCTCTTCCGGATGAATGTCCCGGTCCGTTGTCATTTCATGGGGAAATGGGGAATCATTACTATTGTCACGTTCCTGGATCTTATGATACAACTTAAAAGTTACTGGGGAAGGAAGGCGTCCATGATCGCCACGCCACTCTCTGATTTAGCGACGCCACCAAAAGGAACCGAGGCGGGGCAAACGGGTTCTATCATAGTAGTGTGTGCACTAGCAAGATGAAGATGACGTCCTCGCTGTTCGAAGTTCGAATCTCGTGGACAAAGGGAATCCATGGATATGATACTAGCTAGATTCATGACAGGGACTTGTACCACATTCACCATGCTTCGGCATTATTATTATACTCCCTGTCACAAGGCTATCCTCTCACCATGCTCCATCTTTTCTTTTTTCTTTTTTAACACGGATAAGTCCACACTCCTGTTGGTGTCCGAACAGCTGTCAAAACAACACAGGGGTGATCCCTGAAGAGAGACCTCTTGAGCATCAGCAACTAATATGATAGTTCAAGGATACGGTTTTCCATCTCAGCTATGATACGATGACATCCAGAAAAACTTTCTCAATTTGAAGAACAGCCCGAAAGGAAAACCTTGGAAGAAAAAGAGATGGAACTAAGACGGATGAGGGGGAGGTTGTTCCATGGTTTCTCTACTCTGGGGAATGGCTGAGAAACCAAACCGAAGGAGGAAAGGTCAGATCGGGGGTCGATACTTGGTTATTAATCTTATTATTATAATATGTAAGATGAGAAGATGGACAAGCAAGTGTGGTTAATCCCCGCCTTCTTCTTTTCCCCTTCTTCCCTCTTTCCTTTTCCATCCTTCCTTTTCTTCTCCTTCCAACTCCTCTCTCCATCTTACCTCTCTCCATCTTACCTCCCTCCATCTTACCTCTCTCCATCTTACCTCTCTCCATCCTCCTCCTACTCATCCTCCTCAACCGCCTCATCCTCCTCCTCCTTCATCCGCCTCATCATCATCATCCTTATCCTCATTCTATCCTTCTCATCTTCCTGGCGGATGTACCAGTCACATTCATTGTATTCAACCCTCCCACTACTCCAGTTCTCGCGTTGTGGTGAGTGTCCCCATCCATCCATCTCCTGCCTCGCCAACCATCGTATCTGCTGAGAAGCGCAACAGCCTGTCTTCTCAGTGGCATTGTTGGTTGGTGGCGGTCTTGACTATCGACGTCCTGCTGGTTATCACAGGGGCGACGCTGAATCATCCAAGCCGATCAGCATTGATCTGGTCATTCTGAAGTCTGACTCATTTCCCACACAAGTAGGCCAAACGCCCGAATCGCGAACTAAACATGTCAAACGAAGAGACTGAGATGTATGTTCCCCCCGCCACACAATGCTCGACCAATTGTTCTTTCGAGCTGACCAAAACCGCAGATCCCAACCTTTTCAGCCACCGGAGGACCCCAATCCCACGGGCTCCAGGCGACTCTCCCTCTTCGCGGACGAGCGTCGACGCAAACAGAGCGTTGCAGATCTCACTGACAATGTCAGTGGAGAGTAAGTGGTTTCCACCACTGGAGATCATGGACTTGACTTCCGCTAACCAGCTTGGGACAGAATCAAAAACCCCCTCGTGGGAATTCCAAAGGACCAGCTCCTAGAGGATGTGGAGAATTACGCAAAGGAATATGACCTCACAGACGTCCTCCCTCTCCTGAAAAAGGGGGCGCTCGCCGCTCAGAATCCTCGCGACTTTGAGAGTATTCCTGAGCTTGACCACGAGGACCGCCAACAACTGCGCATCGAAGCCACGCGCCGCTGGAAACACCCGTGGCAACTCTACTACACCATCATTCTGAACTCCATTGCTGCCGCCATTCAAGGTTGGGATCAGACCGGTAAGTGAACCCCTCCAAGGCTGGCGGCCTCGGATTCTAATGACAAAGGACCTAGGCTCAAACGGAGCAAATCTCACTTTCGCGGACGACTTTGGGATCCCCGAAACTGGTGATCTCTGTACAGCCCAAGGAACGTGTTCCACAAATCAATGGATTGTGGGTTTCATCAATGCCTCCCCGTACATCTCCATTGCCCTCCTGTAAGTGACATCGGGTGGCTCTTTGACCTATGTTTCTCGCTAGCTTCTTGATAGCTGATTGAGTATGTAGGGTCGGCTGGCTCGCTGATCCATTGAACCACTGGATTGGCCGTCGAGGAACAATCTTTCTCGGTGCAATCTTTAGTGTACTGGCTCCCATTGGGGCTGCTTGCACCCAGCATTGGGGTCAACTGGTGGCTTGCCGTGTCCTTTTGGGGGCGGGAATGGGCTTGAAAGAAGTGACGGTCCCGGTCTTCTCGGCGGAGAATGCTCCCTCCAACATCCGTGGTGGCCTGGTAATGTCCTGGCAGGTCTGGACGGCGTTTGGTATTTTCATGGGAACTTGCGCCAATCTTATCGTGGTCGATGTCGGAGCGATTGCATGGCGGCTCCAGCTTGGCTCTGCATTCATTCCGGCGATCCCTCTCGTCCTCGGCGTCTGGTTCACTCCCGAATCGCCTAGATGGCTCATGCTGAAGAAGAACCACAAAAAGGCTTACCGTTCACTGCTTCGGCTCCGCAATAGCCCCCTTCAAGCGGCTCGGGATCTCTACTATATCAATGCACTGCTCGTGCAGGAGGAGCTTCTCCTAGAGGAAGCGGGCTTGGTGAAGGCGGCCAATATGTTCGTTCGCTTTGCCGAGCTGTTTACTGTTCCTCGGATTCGTCGCGCGACCATTGCCTCGGGTATCGTCATGCTGGCCCAGCAGATGTGTGGAAGTAAGTCAAAATATCACCCAACAGTTCTCTTTTCCCCTCTAGAGCGAAGATTAGGAACGGACGCTTACATATTCTCCCTCCAGTCAATATCATTGCATTCTACTCCTCCACCATCTTTGCCCAGGCTGGAGCGTCCAACATCACCGCACTCTTGGCCTCATTTGGCTTTGGACTGATCAACTTTGTTTTCGCATGGCCGGCAGTGTGGACGATTGACACTTTCGGACGGCGCAATCTGCTAATCTTCACCTTCCCGAATATGTGCTGGACCCTTTTGGCAGCTGGTTTCAGTTTCTGGATTCCGCAGTCGAGCAATGCTCATCTAGGGATGATCGCCTTTTTCATCTACCTTTTTGATATGTTCTACTCTCCCGGTGAGGGTCCGGTGCCGTTCACCTATTCGGCCGAAGTGTTCCCCCTCACGCACCGAGAGGTTGGGATGGCTTGGGCAGTGGCAACCAATAACTTCTGGGCCTCAGTGCTATCACTCACGTTTCCGTACATGCTAAATGCATTCACCCCGCAAGGGGCCTTTGGGTTCTACGCCGCACTGAACTTGGTCGCCCTCGTCCTCATCTTCCTTTTCCTGCCAGAGACAAAGCAGCGCTCCCTCGAAGAATTGGACTATGTCTTTGCGGTGCCCGTTCGCACACACGCCAAGTACCAGGCGACCCAGGTCCTTCCTTGGTTTTTCCGACGCTACATCCTCCGGCGCAAAGATGCGGTTTGCCCGGAGCTGTATCACCAGGAAGTCAAGGATGATTATATCGTGCCCAGCAAATCCGAGGTCTCCTATGGTGAAGTAGCTTGAGAAACTCAGCATATCCAGGTCGATCGTGCTTTAAAATCTCATAGTTTCCTTTAATGCTTGCATTACGTACCAGCTGTCTGGCTGCATGGTTATTTTTTTTTGTCTGGTCAGGGATATACCCATGTTTTCATATTTGACACTGGTAGGAAGGTAGCTTAGCATGTCAATAAAGCTAGACGATTATCTCAGTTCGCCGCAATCTGCGCAGGCACTCATTGAGAGACAGTCGTATTTATATAGGAGAATCATTGGTAGGTACTAGCTCTTTCCAACAGGTGAGTCGTGATTATGGCTAGAATAGACAATCGGAGCTTCGATATATACTAATACATATACATTGAAATCTCTATGAATCTTTACAATTGCCATCAATCAAGTTTAGGGTGAGAGGATATAACGTGCTGCAGACCATGACGAAACGAACACATACCTATCATGATCGATGTCATAAGGTTTTCTACTTTATCAAAAGTAGGCTTAGCTGAGTTAAGTATCATAGGCTCAGGCTGAATCAATTTAAGTTTTATGGTTTTTAAACTTCAAGAGCTGATAGAGTACATGCAACTATGATATACGAGGTAGTATCAATTTAAATTTTAATAAATAATAACCTTTATACCCATGATCACTACTGTATTATACATATGCATGTCGATAATAAAACTCAAAAGTCGTACATATCATATGATAAAAGTTTATTACTGATTAGGAATTTAGGTTATAACATTCATGGTTACACTAATAAAGAGTAGTTTAATTTGACTAATAACACACATACATTATTGATGCATGTAGGTTAGGGATTACTACTACCTACCAACCTACATGTATGTATATGATATGCAGGGATACCTATAGAAGAAGAAGCTTCTATCATATCATAGGTAGGTAGGTTCGTTTTATCTCAGTTCCTCTTTCATTTCTTGAACCAATAATAATAACCTTGTTACATAGTACATATAGCACATACATAGCTACATATCATCATGTACAAGAAGATCAAGAATAAGCGCAAAGGCAAGGGTGAGGACAAGGAGGAGGACAAGCAAGGAGAAGAAGAAGAGCCTCAGGATAGCATGGTAGAGGAAGAAGAAGAAGACCATAGTCATCGTCCTATGAATGATGATGATGATGATGATGATGATGATGATACATGCCAAGACCAAGACGGCAAAAAACACACCTCTTCTGACTCTTATCATCATTTCACGACGCGAAATCCTCGCTGGAGTTATTTAAAACTGGAACTGTAAGTATTAACCTATATATATATATATATATATATATAATACCCTTTTTTTTTGGCCATGGACAGAAAAGAAGAATTAACAAATTCAAATCAGAATATCCCACCACCACTACCACCACCACCAACAACAACAACAACAACAACAACAACAAAAACCCGCACTCGACGCCCTCACCACCCGCACATATCTCACATCCGCTCTATCCCAATTCCTCGGATTAACAGGGTCTTCTATCCCCGTTGACATTCTGAAAGTCTCGTCCTCATCGTCGCCGCTGCCGGAGAATGCGAACGACAACGAAAACGACGAGGAGAAAGGAACCAAAAAAGGGAGGAACCCCCCCCCACCTTTCGTTTTCATCCGTGTCCCGCGCGAAGATGCCTCCGCTGTTGTCGCGGCGTTGAGTTCTTGGATTGGAAGAAGCGACGCCGCAAGCACCACAGGCGCAAGTTCAGGCACTGGTGGTGGTGGTGGTGGTGGTGGTGGTGGTGGTGGTGGTGTAGCTTGGAGGATATGCGCCAAGGCGAACTTTTTGGGCGCGGTGGTAGCTGGGTCTGGGGCGGAGTTGTTTTTAAGTTGAAAGAGAAAGAAGAGACAGGATAACTACGACAGACAAGACATGGATGGAGTTTGTTTGACTCTCTGTGTATACCTAGGTATTTATATTATTAATTATGATGACGGATTTGGTGTCGAGAAGGATTAGGTAATTCCAAGGACAATGGAAGAAGAAGCGGAATATTTATAGAATAAAAATTATGTATTTTTTTTTTAACTTGCTCCGTCGCTAAGTTGACCAAATGCACCTTTTGAACCAGAATAAGATATATATATATATATATGCACCGGCTCCGTACACCATGTATCTGTGGGTATGGTATATATGCGTAATATAATTGTTCCTTTCAAAATTTTTTTTTCCTTTTTCCTTTGTTCCTCTTTCCCCCCCATTTTTTCTTGGTCCATAGACCATGGCATGCCTAGACGGATGCTGTCGACGCTTGTTCGCTGTCTGCCTTGACCGAAGGGCACGGATGTCGAACAACCACCTTGGCCTTCAATGCATCCCTGATGTCATCAATGCTGCGCTGCTGCCAGCTTGCGTATCCATCCAGGCTCAACGGGTACATAACTAGGTTTTCGCTGTTTTTGCAGAAGTCCTCCGGTTTTGGCGGAGGGATCGCAGTGATGATTTCAAGCTCCTGCGCAATCTGGTGGCAGTACGAGTCCAGAGGGAGGTCGTTCACATCTTGTCCGAACGGATCCTCAAGTTCACCTCCGATGGCAACGAGACTGAGGATGATATAAGCGGAGACTGCAAGCCACCAGTTAGCATGATGTCTTTGCACCTACATCTCCTCCTGCGGATATATATTAAAATGTCATCTGCAAAGGCGGCACTCACCGATAGACCCTGGAATGGTAATCCATCCAAGGGTACCAATAAGCTGAAAGGGTAGCACTAAAATATAAATCCAGGCGATCTGGGAGATCGCAATAACGTAGGCTTCTGGAAGAGGAGTATCGCGAACTCTTTCGGTTTCCGTCAGAACCTCGTTCAATGACGCCAGACCGGTAGCTAGTCCAATTAGCACCGGTTTCAATAGCAGTAAGAACCCTTTCATGCCGCGATGTCTTCATACCTAATTGGCCCTGGTGGATCGCCGATGGGAGCAATTTCTTTTCCACGCAGCTATCAATATAGGCGGAAAGGTGATTCAGGATCTCCAAGGGTAGGTGTCCGACTGGCTTCTTGGAACGTTTCATGAGCTTCCTCGGATTGGAGGACGCGAATGAAAGCCCGAGATACTCACCGGCCGCCTTCCAAGGGGTTTTTTGGGGCGGGTGGTTCTCTTGCTCGTCACGGGCTTCTCCAGCAAACGTATTGATATGGCCGACGAGGGCAACAAGGTCCTTATATGCGATAGCAGGTTCAAACCTGAGCCAGTGTTTCAGAGCCACGGAGTACGCCACGATGAGATTGATTGCGGTTCTGTGGTGATGTCTCGGGTCAGAATATCTTCCCCAACCTAATGGTCCCTAAAAGAGAGTTTGCGTACAATTTGCCCAGTACATGCTGCTTCTCGTCCTCTCCACGCTCGTCAATGTTGATCCAGATTGTCCGAGCTATGTTCCGCGATGTCCGAATCAAGAGAGACCAGTTTTTGCGACCTTCGGAGTACCTTTTGCGACGTGAGACACCAATCAAACAGACATCCAGTGCCGATGGTTACCTCTCATATGCGGTTGCGCTTCGGAATGACAATGCCAAACCGACCACGAAACCAAGAACGGTCAGAAGGGTATTCGATGTGCCCACTGAAGCATTGTTCATCCGGTCAGCCAGTCGCTCAGTGCAGGATAAAGCCCGTTATGCGAGGTCACGTACAATTTACCTGCCGGAGTTCTGAGATACAGGTGATCACCGTGGTCCACATAGCGACGAATATCAGCGGGACGATCAATCTCGGGAGGATACTGCCATCCATTCGTAGAAAGGTTGGCCATTTGGTATGTCGACTGAGGTCTCGAGGCCCGACCTAGATGACATTGGACCAGTTAATAGTCTCTTCTTTGCAATACAGTCTGTTTGTCAGAATCAGATACGAGGAGACGAAGGAAAAAGCAATCGTACAAAGTAGTGTTCTAGGTCTGTTGGACGCGTCGGTACAAACGTCTGCTGCTCTAACTCGGCTTGCTGGGCCTCCTCGATTACCGATTGAGATATAATGGGTTTCTCAGCACCATCATGGTCCAGCTCCCCGTATCCACTAGAGTTATCCTGGGCTTGATGTTCCGGCAAATGAACCGTCACAGGCACTGGGGCAGGAGCCACATCCACATCATGGCTGTGGTAGATTGCGCTGTGGCCCATATGAACATCTGTGTTTGAGATTATTACTGCTGCTGAAGTCTCGTCTTTTGTGGGAGTCGGATCCATATCCATGGCACACCAGAATCCCCGGTTTTAAATGAAAAGGGTCAAAAGATCGACGTTGAGAACAATATATGAAGGGAACGAGGGGGGAAAACTGAAAAAGACAGATCTAGGGAGTGACAGATGAAGTTATTATGAAGATGCAAGAAAGGGGTCCGACCATGACCATAGCAATAAAGAGAGTATTCTGCCCCCTTGAGAGTGCATGATAGAGAGTAAGAAGAAGAGAGAGAATTGGATGAATTTGGCAGACGTCTTGATGCAGAAAAACGCCATCCTCCAAACACCATGGATCCGGCGCGCTGGTCTTTTTTTTCCCACGGTTCACGTTTCGGAAATTTCCAGGGGAACGGGGCGGTGGGGCTAAAATGTCAACACCGTGCGAATCAGATGTCAGGTATCATGTCACTTACCAACCTTGGAAGTAGAAGTTAGAATAAGAACAGCCAGTCAGAGGACTCAGGGTGGGGCAAAGCTGCAGGGATGGCACAGGTGAAGAAGATAGCCTCAGGAGTCAGGTCACCGTTAGTTAGACCATCGTCTGATTTGTCAAGCAGCCCGGGTCTACGTCGGTCTAACCAAAATCACAATAAAATCACAATACTACATACTACAGGCAGCACATGGATATGAATGAAAATATTTTTCAATGGAGGTTCCTTTTGTGTTTATGACTGTAGGTTAGGTATGTAATATGCGTCATGTGCTCCTGTTATTGTTATGCCCTGCCAGTGAAACAAACAAAGTTTCATTAACCAAGTTGACAAAGAGACCGGGCACTTTATGAGCTGTTGTCATTTGTGCCCTTGTCGAGGGATCAAATCTCAGGTCAGATGCAGTTATGGCAGAAAATATAATAATTTATGGATGGATTCCTGGTTCCCACCAAGTCGTTTCCCCTCATAATAACTTAATTATGTTTGTCTCGTAGGACATCGTGGCCTGTCTCTTTGCCTACCAAGTGACTCCAAGCTTACAGCCTTTTACTTAACATTGGTTACCTTGCTCCATGCCGAGACCCTAACTAATTGGATACACGAGACGAGCTAGATACGCAGTGTTAATTGGATACACGAAGAGCGTATATGCGGGCAACCGAGTTCGAATTATATATAGGTACATATGTAACGATTCTCATTGCTGCCCAAAGAGAAAGACTCGGCGATAACTACGTTGTATGATATATAGGTTGTGTCGACGTCCTTATTGAAGTCCCCCGTTAACCAAGCTTTGGATAGTCTCGCTGAAAGAAGGAATGCTACCTACTACATAATAGGAGTCATGTTGCTATAGACAGACGGCAAGCACTATGATACTGCTGTAGACAGTGTGGTGGGTCGGGTTGGGTTAACCGGTTCTCTGGGTTGGGTACCCAGA
>NPHW01004909.1:0-15638 GCA_002240705.1 Elaphomyces granulatus | reverse complement strand
TGTGTGTTTATGCATGCCTGCTCCAGATGATCTTTTTCCAGTCATCCCATGTCCAATATTTATATATGCGCTAACTAAAGCTCAAGCCAAACGCTTTGTAGCATGTTCCTCTCGTCAAGTGAGGCCGAGATTTTGAATGAGAATCTACTTTCAATTTAGTGTATGAACCTGGTCATATTTTCATGCAAGATAATGCCTCTGTTCACCCTGCGTATCCTACAATGAGATGGCTTGATTCAATGGGTTGATATGATATAACTATCGACTTGTGCTTGTGGCAGTTGAGGGGTTGCAGACTCTATTATTAGAAGTATGTAGTATACCTAGTACTACTATGATATCTTCCATTTTGATCTGTTCCAATTATTAATAAATGGAATAATAAAATAAAATGGGAAGGCTCGCTTATCTTGTGCTCAATAAATAAATTTATAAATGACTATGTATGTACCTAATGGTCTTCAGCTTTTGCCAACAGTGTCACAGTGGAAGCTGAAACTACTTACCAATCTATTAGGACAACAATAATAAATATGTTCCATGGTATATGTACATACTACATGCCACAGGCAACCATGAGTCACAAGCTGCTTGGATATTCTGCAGATTAGCGCGATGTTCCAACTGCTGTGTGCAAGCACTTGAAGATCATTCTCTGATTTTTTTTTTTCTTCTCTTCTTTTGCTTTCTATCTCTGCCGAAATGAGAGCAGTTAACGGGCATGGAGTCCAACTTTAGTCCTATCATATAATCGTTGCCTTGAATATATTAAAATTGCAATAGTTGGTCGCTTACCGAGTTGCGTGTGCCCTCTGGGTCTTCCAACAGTAATATTTACATTCGTATCGTAGTTTGAGGCGAGAAATCAGAAGTAACATTTCGTAGAAATAGAAAAAAGAAGCTAGCATAAGTATACACGTTTAGTCACGTTAATCGTAGTCCAATGATTATCAACACAGCAGGGCTGCGTTGTATTGGACGTGCTCTATTTATTAGTCTCGTACAAGCCAATGTGACAGCCATAGCGGCCAACCTCACCAAAGGAATATTCAAAAGGAGACTGTGTAAGGATGAAACAACCAAGACATTTGCTGTATGTACAGGAAGCTTAACAATCCAGACGGGAGATTCCAATGTCTTAATCTAGAAAAGAGGATGTCTTCCACTGATAAAGCGCCCTCAACACAGCTAGACCACCGGATTGAGTCTCAACGGTGCGGCCACGGCCCCGATAATTGACGTCAAATGTGTTCTTGGTTTCTTTGGCTTCGAATGGATGCTTACTTGTGGTGTATTTGGGTTGGAATGACTTTACGCTCGCTGGCCCTGATTTAAGGTTGTCTTGTAGCTTGTCGAAGAACGCCGTGTTCCCATACTGTTGTCTCTTTAGCAGCCCAACAAGCTGCTCCGAACCCTCGGCCCTATCTCCAAAATTACTGTAGTCGACAGCTCCAAATGGCAGAGTCGCCGTCTCTATAAACGCGGGCTCCGCGTCAGGGTACGGTCTGCCCCACCACATTCCAAATTTCCCCTCCTCATTCCTGGTCATAAGAGCAGCATTGGCGTTGAGCTCAATCCAAGGCCGATATCCCGAGCATTTCGCCTGGTGCCACCTAAATAGCGATTTGCGATCCTGTCCATCGCGCTCAGCGAGATGGACGATGAGACGTTCATCTTCAGGACTGAGTGAACGGCAAAATTCAGCAAGATGATGGAAAAAGATGCCCTTAAATGTGTGACTATCTTGAGAACAGTCACCGGAAGAATCGCATATCTCCTCGAGGACCCCTCCGCGGCCCAAACCGGCCCATCTTGAGCTTACATTTGGCCACCCAGTTGCCCTGATCACATTCCTCACAAGTTCATGGCCGTCGCGCAAATATTCTTTAGAGTTTGTTGCGAGCCAGAGCCCTCTTAGTCCGCTGAGAACTATGCCCTGGTTGTAGGTGTAGAGCATCGTGTTCAGGACATCACACTGGCGCGTGCCTGGATGTTGGGTGCTTCTCCATCCACGAATGTGGAAACCATCAGCGTAGAGGCCGCCGAACCCCGTCATATTCGAGTCCTTCAGCCACTGATAAGCCTTCGCTGCAGCAGCTAAGTGTGTAGGATCGTGGCGGCCGTATTTTGAAGCACTTTTCCCCCGGTCAGCCGCGAGAAATGGGGAATTAATCGGATCTCCAGGGAAATAAAGGTACATTCCGATACTGGCGGAGATAAACAACTCGTTTGTGACAGCGTTCTTGTAAGGTGACAGGTACGGACTCCATACCATCCCTCCACGACAAAGTGAGTCGTCCCAGCCCTGAGAAGCCAATTCATAGAAAACCCGTACCCTGTGCGCAGCTGGTCGGCGAAGCTGGGTTCCATGCCATGATTGATGCATGGTATGGTTTACAGAAGCATAATGGAGCTCCGAATGGAGATTCTGGAACTTAATACTCTCTAGCCAACCGAGGACGACCCACATCATGTCATCGAATGCTTGATTCCTCAGGCCGAACGCATTCTCGCCGAAATAAAAGGCGGATATGTGATCGAAATAGCGGTCGATAAGATTCTCGTGTGCAAGCGCCTCTTGAGCTTTTGACGACGAAAAGAGCAGCTCGAGCGGAGCCGAGGTAAGGGAAGAAATCGCCGCAGAAACATGAGTGTTTAGCACTGCCGCAGTCCAGTCGGTACTGGTGGGCCAGGTGCCTAGCCATTGCTCAAAGTAGGCATCTTGCATCACATCGAGGGCCGCAACAAGCTGCTCCAGCGTCGTCTTGATGGAGGAGGTTTCCTCTTGTATAGGTTGTCTTTGAGCCTCTGTGGAAGCAGGCGTTTCTTGCTGGGTGAGGAAGTTCTGCTGCCGCTGCGCCAGCGCATTGACATTTGTTAAAATGAAGAAAAGGAACAGGTGGACCACAACGGAGAAAAAGAGCGACTGTTGAAAGTCTGGCCGTGATCGGAAGCCGAAGAGTGTCATGTTGGAGGGAGCGCAGCGAACATCAACAGACTGACTCGAATACCTGGCCACAGGTTGTCAGTTAAAAATACTGATGACACCCATAGGGCTGCGACCTGCTCTGCATAATGAAAGAGAGTTGAGGATGAATGAAGGGGGATCGATCGCAATCATCAGGATGTACATAGTATGATATGAGTGGTGCGCGGTTAAAGTTAACTAACCAGGCGCCTGCGGGGAATCAACATGGATTAACTATCATAGTTTTATTAGCCCCGGCAGTCCTTATATCTGACTTTCCGAGTGACTACCTAAAAAAACAAGGTTTGATATAGGGTTACATACACTGTCTTCTGTCTGGTAGTTGATCTACATCTACATATGAGAGGATGGTCTTATAGTCGTATCCTCTTCGCCGTTCTTATTATTATGATTCATACTATGGTATCACGTGCCATTAAAATTTTGTTTCCAGACTTGACCTTCTGGGTCATTTGACCATAGTCTACACATTTTTCGTAATACTTCATTCAGCATCTGTGTAGCTGGTAGACGTGATATTCCTGTGATGGGCTAGGCGGAAGTTGCCTCACTCATAGGACTACAACCAATGGACAAAAGCCAAGGGGATGGAGAGAGAACTCTTTTTTGCCTTAGGAGATGGAACTTTTGGCTCTTTGGTTGCATATAGCAAGGGGAAGAATATAACAATACATCGCATCACATCATTTATAACCACTCACCCGAAGGATCTATCACGAACGCCATGGCTAGGCATTATAATTCCACCACTGTTCTGTTCCTCGGATTTAAACCCACGGCTGAGATTCCCATCGTCCCTCGGTTCTTAACTCCTAATCAGCATCATTTTGAAGGCGACATGGAACAAAAACTAGATCCCGTACCTCATTCTGTAAGACTTAGGGGGCCGACAGGTGTCTCTTCGCTCTGGTGCTTGATATCTCTCAAGCATAGAGTGGGTAACCTCCCAACTGAAGAGACACTGTCGGCAACATGCAGGTCAATTACCCTAGCAACAGTTTTGCGTGAAAGTCTGTGCGAGCTGCTATCACCCTGCACAGAGCTTTTGATACAAGCATGCCTTTCTAGACAACAATATCCAAAAGAAAGTCATGCTTCCAAGGTGTACCCTATGCCCTATTCCCTGCTATTATCTTTATCGGGGCTCCGGCTTCTCTCACGACTTCTGCTGCGTCCTCGTCCACCGCGAGGGCCTTTCGGACCAGTACCTTTACCCTTGCTAGATGGAGGGGGGCGCACAAAGGCGTAGTCCACTCTGATCGTCTGGTCAAGGAGCTTCGCTCCATTGAGACCGGTGATAGCTGCGCTGGCTTCGGGCAGAGTGGAGTACTCCACCAACGCATATCCCTAGACAATCGAGGACAAGTCAATCAACTCTGTTGAAGTCGAAAAAAAAAAAAAAAAAACATAGAAGGAACGCAACGGTGGGCAGAACGCACCTTGACATATCCAGTTCGGCGATCGAGGTTCAAGTTGAAATTCTTAATCTCCCCATAATCAGCGAACAATTCTGTAACGTCCTCCTCTGATGCCTCTTCGTGGATGTTGGTCGCCAGGACAATCCAACCCTCGATACTTCGGACTGCGACCCCTCCTGTTTGTGTCCGCGCCTCGATACTGCCCATAGTGTGTGATTGCGCAGAAGTGCCGCCATCTTGGGCCAGCGGTGGATCTAATTCCATTTCATGAGACATGGCGACAAGTACTTCACGTAGATAACCTGGCTGGAGGGAAGGAAGACTCGAGAAAAAAGATGAATAGATTCGAAGAAAGGATCCAATGACAGACAGTAATCGAAAGTTGTTTTCGGGAAACTGCTTGCAGATGGATTGTTGGCATGCACGTCAAACTGACTCAGTGGGGACAAAAGTGCGGCAGTGCTTATGTAATGTAAATGTAAACACCTGAAATATATGAGCAAACATAAAGTATACCTAGTCCTGTTACTAATATATATGTTAGGGGGTCCTCATGGATATGCGGATATGAATATATCTTACAGATATCATTTTCTCGTGGATATTATCCGCGGATATATCCGTGCTCTTGAAAGAATATGAATACGGATCAAAGCCTTTGCTAGTCTGAGCCAATAATGAAAGAGTAAACTTTTTGGCTAGACCCACTCTCTATGCTTAGTTCATATACATATACTACTTTTTTTTTCATGGATAATTTCGATATATCCATGCTAATTCTCACCTGTGGATCTTATCCATGAGGAGCCCTAATATATGTATATAATTCTCCATGGTGAGCAACTGTTAACAAAACCTTCAATATACAGCAGATGCCAGATACTGATCCATTTGTAGGACTTACAGAGCATGATTGGTTGAGGCTCCGAGGAAAAAAAAACCATCAAACCTGGAACTAGAATCTGATATCATAACACGATAGTACAATGTTTATTAAGCAGGGATACTACTACTTCAGCTGCAGACAAATTTCATTGAAACTCATTCGAAACAATTTGTCGAGTGTGAGGGCCTAAGCCCGACTGCCTGGTGGGTGCCAAGTTTACCACCAGGCCAAGGCCAAAAAGGCACAAATCGATCTCAGCGTACTATATGGCTTGTCTGGACCAAGGTCCTGACGTTACAATTGCATAAATGCGTGATGTTACGCATGAAGTTTGCATGGTTGTGCTCTCAAACGGCCAACGGTCACAGTGGTATAAAGTAAGCATACTCCTCAGTTGGCCCTGAAGGACTGGGTCACTCTGACATTTGTCAGGCAGCGCCAATCAGGAACATATCTGGTTATGTCCCATAGTAAATCAAACACGTTGTCACGCAGTAAGCTGCGACATGCATATGGGATAGCTGACGCAGAATTTGCGCACAGTAGGTTGTATCCAGCCACTGGAACATCAGTGACATAACAGGTTATCAAGCAAGTATCGACATTAATGCCTCACGCGTGACCTCTACCTGAAAGATGCTGGTGCGAAAGAGCTTAAAGTCATCAGAGCCGCTGGAAATACTGGAGGAGTTGACATCCGGGCCCTTGGAGAAGCTCGCAAAGCTATAATAATAGTGAAAGAGAGACTCCTCAACAGTTGGATGCAAACGCAGCTTCCAACATGGAAGTCAGCCATCAAACACAGCAGGTAATAAAAGACAAATAATATAGATTCACCCCATTTCTTCTGTTGCAAATAAATCAACTGGTGGATCCCCTAGCTCTTCATCCTAAAGGGCGTATACGCAGATCCTTGCAATTAGATTTCTCCATGATCACGGCGACGCCAATTGTCTCTCTGCTATGGTCGTGAGAGCATATTTGCCGACTTCTTATTGCACTCCAGCTTAATGTGTACATTAAAGGTGCGCTCGTTTCTCGTGTTGAGCAGATGGAAGAATGCCGAATTAAGAAAATAATACCGAAAGAGATAGTCGAGGTAAACAATAGATCCTCTGCCTGAAAGGTGTCTTTCGTATCTCCATTCTCCAATATACTCTATTATCCGATCGGGAGTCATGATTGACCGCGCAAGCCGACAAGGCAATTTACGAGAATGGTTCATAAAAAATCGGGGTCATGGATGATCTTTAGGCAGTGCGGCATTTCATTGGCATACTTGTATTGATTGGTCCCGGCAAATAAAACACGCTCGATCGCAGTGTGGTCGATGACAGGAATAACATCCATCGGAGACTATCATGCGGCCGAGTGGCACACTGACGACACTTGCAAAATCGAATACGTTCGGCTTCCTTTTGGTCATCGTATACGAGGAAGAGGTGCTTATAACTCGGAGTCCTCACCTATTGATACTGCTTGCAGGAAATACCATCCAATATCTCAAGGTTTCCGTCGTTTATCGACTGATCATAGAGAATGAACCCAGGGGGGAATGTTTTGTGTTTTCGACGCAAGATGTGGCAAGACACTTTCAATTGCTTCAGGAAAGACCTTCTTCACAGCTTTAACAATGGAAAAAACGGGCAATCTACCATGCTAGGTTAAAAATGCATGCTCACCATACAAGTCAATCGTAGCTGGCGTTGAATTTCATCATTCGAATTGCCCTGCGCTAGGAGCACATTTCCGGTTCTTTGAATCGAGCATAGTCTGTGTACCTCCGTCTGGCATCTCTCTTCCTTAAAAGATATCACCAGCAGTTACTAAATGAAATATAAAAATTCCATCAACACGTTGTTACTGGTCCCTGAACGCCTTCCATTTACTCAAGATCGTTGTAAACAGTAACGTAATTCTGGGACCTCTCGGCAGAAGCCACAAAAGCGATAGCTTCGTCTGGCAGAACTTGATCACCCTCAGAACCGTGCCGTAGCTTGTAGAGGGACCACACTTCGCAAGCAATTCGATGACTCGCTGCCGAGCCCCATTGGGGTGCCGGTGTGTCTGCACGTTGCTATGGCGGTTGGGTTGCGAATTTATCTCGCTTGAGGCATGCTCGTGAACTGTATCGAGTAACCAATTTCTCGTCGATATTCTGCAGGCATGTCCTGATAACAATTCACGGAGTCGAGTAGTATTTTGCGCAATTACAGTTGACACAGTCACACAGGTGAATTAAGCCTCGGCCATATGCAGTTTTAATGTAGCCCAGATGGCGATTTGGGTCACTTTGTTGGCATAGTGTTCTAATTATAAATCTGGTATCATAGAGACCAGTTAATGCCAGTACGGAGGAATGCGAAAGTCTTGATCCAATTTCTCTGCAGCTGGATTGAGGCGGTTGCGATAGTGTATGGAACTATATATTACCCAGGTTACCCTTGCCTCCAACTTCCAAGCTCCTCCATTATTAAATAGTTACCAGGGAAAGCTTCATTCCTTCCGATAACTAAAGGCCCTAACTGACCACGTGCCTTAGTCCAGCGCAGATTAACAAATAAGAAAGAATGGAGAAGACAATTTAGTATAACTTTTGTGCTACCGTCATCCTTGTTTTCGATATCTTTTATATATCATGTGCCGTCTGCTAATCTTGTAAATAATTACCTACATATGTATCATACCCGTGTGGGAAGTGAGGGAAAAAAACGTTCTAGAATTCGAATCGAGGGGAGTCTTGGCACCGTTCTAGTGGAGTAGTTCTAGTGGGCGATCGGATCGCAAGTCTTCCCCTCACCCGCAAGCGTCAATTTGGTTCAATTGTAAGATTGTGCAAGCGTCTTCTGTATTATTGTTTTCAATGCAGGGTCTTGTTGATCGTAGATCATCACATTTATATTTAAGAACACCCAGCCAGATAATAACAAAGCAATATGAATGATATTAGAAGCAGAGCTGCTCTATATGATATACACTATTCTATGATATTAGTAGTTATTCAATACAAAATCAATGATCGGGTATGATTAATAGTATGTTATCGGGTGCATGGAGGTATGTATTATTATGTTAGGTACATATTATTTACAGTAGTACAAAGTTAAGCTATCTCCACAAAGGGCCAACCTATGGACGCTTGGGACACCAAGTCCTTTTTATCAAGAGCTCAAATTCATTGAGCGTTATTGGTGCAACTTGAACTGCCAGTGTAATTATGAATCTCTAAGACCATCGTATCTGAAGTATTAGCCTTGGTTACTAAAGGCATCTACAGACCATCTCTCCGGGCTCAGGCTACTAGTATGGATGCGTATTCTGCAGGGATACAGGGCAGAACAGCCGAATTCCAGTCAAAGTGGTGAAGTTATCCTGCGACAGGTACCCTCGCGATGGTATCACGTGACTTAGTCTGTCGCTGACTAATCGCTGAAAGCAAATGTCACCCGGTTGAAGATGTCCCCAACCATACCACATGTTCTTTTCGATTTTTCAAAGCTTTCCTTTTTATTACCAGCTTGTATTTTCTTTTTTTATTTTCCATGTGTGAAAATTCAAGTCCATTTAAAGATGTCCTTGGGAATTATGTGAATATGAGGTTGGATGTTTGAATAGATTTGGTCACACGTGCATAATGTATATGTTGTACAGGTACATACATACCTTTCCGTGACTAGCTGTTATTAGTGGATACTGTAGTAGTTGTCTATACTGGGTCAGGAACAACTTTTGGGTTTTACATGTGGTCGATACGAAGGAGTCATTGGCAATAATATGCAGGTACCTGCAGCAAGACGACAGAGTATTGTCTGGTATATCGTTATTATTATTATGTATAGGTCCTATGCCAGATTACTCATCTCTTGGAAAAAATTCAAAAAGTATTAAGCTACCTAGGTACCTAATGTATAACATCATGATTTTCCCCAGGTTTTCTGAGACTCGGTGACCGAGATCAGAAGCTTGGCGAGGTTTCTAGTCCCACTACAGGTTAGTCTATAGATATACTATATGTACCTTCCGATTCCCGAATCATACCTCATACATATATGTACGACGAATCAATATCTTTCTTTCCCTCTCTGGCATCTGCAATATCCTTCCAGCCTTCTCTTCTCTCCGGGATGAACCTATGGCCGTTCTCATCATCATTATTAAGATTGTCGCTTCCTCATCCTATGAGGGTTACAAAGTAACTTCACCCAACTGCAACTAAAAGTTAGTCCCCGCAAAAGGTTGCCACCACCTGCAAGTGACCGAAAAGCAGAGGCCCCAGCGTTGGCTGTATGATAGATGATAGGCTGTGTAGCCCCCCTTTTTTGTTATCAAGGAACAGAGTTCAAACTATGGTAAGCCGGTGTCCACTTGAACTCCACTTCCAATCTATCAATTCAATCGATGATATTCAGGTTTCCCCGAACCATTGAATAATAATGAAAAGGCCAACCATGATCGTTATGTTTTGAGTCCTGACCATCTCAGCTCAAAACTCCGCACTGCTTTGGTTGTCGGTCAAACCAAGAACACGTATCATATGTATGGAATGAAGAAACCAGAAATGGTGATCGGGTGATCTGCTCAGGACTTTATTACCTGATTCTCCGAGCTCCATACATCTATGTACATCCCTTCATCCTGGACAGGGCCAAAAAGCCAAGGTTCCAGTTCACCGTTCACCGGTAGTTTATTTCTTAATATTATTAAATGATTCAGAGCTCAGAGCTATTCTATCATATCGTCCTATCAATTGGGAATATTTCAGAACACGTAGAAAAATGGAATGCTTGATATTTGCTTCTATCAACCATCGGGGGGCAATTCCACCAACCGCTTCTCGCCCTGGTTTGCTTCTTTTTCTTATGATCATTGATGACTATGTAGATACTAGCCGAGTCTTATTACTGGTGGAAGTGTTTAGGTGGCTAACCGTGGCTTTAGCCCAGCCAGCTGTGGTCATCCTTGAGGCGGTCATCGTTACCATTGATACTAATACCATACTAGTAAGTAACTACCTAGGTACTACATACCCCTAATGCGTCCACCCGTCCAGCCGTTCATCCAAACCATGTTCATTATTATTACAAGGGTAATACCACGCACTGACGGAAAAGCCAATGGCGCCTTATCTCTCCTTTACTAACGGTATAGTTCCAAGTATGTTTTAACAGTTAATGATCAATCCTACCTACTTTCTTTCCCACTTTTGTACATTATCTAGTACCCCATAATTAATAATATAATTAAAAAATAATAAAATAATAAATCAATTTCCTTGTCACGCATACCACTACCAAAACCGTCCCTCCTTGGACGGTGTTGAGTCTGGCGTCAACTTCCTATCATTCCTTTCTCTTACCAGGGTCTGCGTGACTTGACTGTCTCTATCTGTTTGGGTCTTTGCATCACACTCTCTCCTCCATCGTCAATTCGTCTCGTTCCCTTACTTACAGCTCTCTTATCAGCTTCCTTTGCGAACAATCCGTGCCGGTACTTGTCGCATCTGAATAGTCTGTCGCGCGTCTGAAAGGATAAACCAGCCACCTGCAGAAACCGTGGATCGATTTCATTGCAGTTCCTTCACTTTAATAAATCATTTCCCGGATTGCTTCCCTTTTGACTCCAGCTCCTCATCCACGGGGACCTTCGATTGAGGAGGCGTACAATTCGCCTGAAGTCTGCGTGCCCTTCGGACGCAAAGCCTTTCCATGTAGGTTCAACGACACAGGATGAAGACAACTTGAGGAATTGGATCGACTACACCAAGTTTCTCCCAGTCCTCGCCCTCACCCCAATCTCCTTCGAAGGCGCTGTGCATTGAACGGCTGGTGAACGGGCAAAGTTGCTGGCTAACGGCGACTGAGCCTCCTCGAATCGAATTGTTGCAAGATGATCATAACGAACGTGTCACCGTCCGGGTTCACGTTCCTTGTTCTGTCGGTTCTGGGCCTAGCAGCCTCAGCTTTAGGAGCGGGTACCCAGGCATGGAAAGGGAGGAGTGTATATCAACTGATGACCGATCGGTTCTCCCATGCGGACCGGTCGACCTCGACTCCATGCAACACGACGGAAGGCTTGTATTGTGGTGGGACCTGGAGGGGCATCATTAACAACCTCGACTATATCTCTGGAATGGGCTTCGATGCCATCATGATTTCTCCCATCATCCATAATCTGGAAGGGAGGGTTTCGTACGGGGAAGCTTACCATGGCTATTGGGCAGATGATATCTACAACTTGAATGCCCACTTTGGCAGCCGACAAGACCTCCTCGACTTGAAGGCGGCTCTCCAATCTCGGGACATGTTCCTCATGGTGGACTCGGTCCTCAACAACATGGCATGGATGACCAATGGCAGCAACCCAGGCACGTCTATGGACTACTCAAAATTGACACCCTTTAACCAGCAAAGCTATTATCATCCCTATTGCCCGATTCACAATTATCAAAACTATACTGAAGCGCAGTTGTGCTGGACGGGCGATAATATCGTGGCGTTGCCCGATCTCAAACAGGAGGACCCCTATGTCGCATCGACTCTGGAGGCGTGGGCTCAGAAGTCCATCTCGAATTTCTCTATTGATGGCTTGCGAATTGACGCCGCTAAGCATATCTACCCTGACTTCCTCCCTCATTTCTATAATGCCACAGGTAGCATCTTCATGACGGGAGAAGTTCTGGAGCAGGACCCAGAGGTTGTCTGCAATTATCAGAGGAACTACCTCCCTAGCCTGCCGAACTACCCGATGTACTATGCCATGCTTAACGCTTTCACCAAGGGCAACACCAGTGGTCTTGCCGTGAATATCAAGATTATGTCTGAGTTGTGCCCCGATCCGCCGGCATTGACCATGTTCTCCGAGAACCATGATCTCCAGCGATTTCCCTCCATGTCGCCGGATTTGTCGGTAAGTATCGATGAAGCACTCTTAAAGCATCGAAATCTGGCTGACTGTTTAGCTCGCCATGAATGTCATCGCATTCACCATACTTTTTGATGGTGTGCCTATGATCTACCAGGGCCAAGAGCAACACTTGGATGGCGCTTTTCCCCCGAGCAACCGGGAGGCCTTGTGGCTGACGAACTATAATACCAATGCACCGCTGTATCAGCTAATGGCCAAATTGAATAAGATCCGGAGGCAGGCTGGTCGAGTGGATCCAAACTACTTCAATGTCTTTTCCTACCCCATCTTCACGAGCAAAAGCGAAGTGGCAATCCGAAAGGGCAATGAAGGCCGGCAAACGATCCTTGTTCTGTCGACCAACGGCGAGACGGGCGGCCAATATAGCCTAGTGCTTCCTGTCACGTACCGGCCTGGCACCGTCGTGACGGAAATAATGACCTGTGTGAACTACACCATCAACGAGAGCGGCCAGCTTAACCTGTTGATGGACAAAGGGCAACCCCGAGTCCTCTTTCCCGCTAATCAGATGGGCGACAGTGGATTGTGTGGCGTTGGCGATTGGTCTCCCGCTGGCGTGCCCTCCAAAAACAATAGCCTTTACGATAACTGGTCAGCCGGATCCTCGACCAGCTTGTATTCGAATCGGCCGAGCCTATGGTTACTAACGGCAATTTCATCCTTAATATATAGTGCCACTCTTCTAGTATTATGACATCAGTTCATGAGCATTCTGAATATCCCATTTCGGTTTATCTAATATCCCATTTCCTTTCTTCCCGAGGCGCAAAACCGGCTGTTTCTTTTCGAATTCTTTTGTATATATTTCATATGCACAAATGTTTCCCTTTCTCTCTCATATCCGCTACACGCCACCCATCTTCAAGACATATACCTTGTGTGTTTCACATATCTATTGTACCCTGTTCGGGTTGCTTGTCTCCATCGGCATGGAACATCTACTGTCGGTTAAGCATCCGTAACTGTGGGGTGGTCCATTCATTTTGCATCAGCTTCTCAGTGGCCAATTTGGTCAGTCTCTTTCTCTCACGCCATACTCACGGATTCCCTTCCAAACAGGCAACAGAAGTAGGATCAGTGTTTTCCGGATGCCGATTTGAAAATTAATATATCGGGGATTCCTTTATTGTCTATGGCCAGTTTCACACTTTGTTGAGTGGTTCTCCAGCTAGAACAAACGGACCTATCAGTTCATACGGACTGCGGTATGTTCTTAGAATAATGCGGATTCCAAGTTTCCCTTCGAATTGCTGTTTATTTCCCCACCAATGCTGCGATAAAGTAGGAAGGGCAGGCGTGACACTCTGGTCATTCCATGTATATGTATATTGGAGGCAATGGGTATGATATAATTAATACAGGTAGTAATATAATAATAATGTAATCATAATCATCACCACAATTAAATGGGAGTAGAGTGATATATATCGCTTCTAATATAAATCACTTCCTATTAGACAGTGCATTCATTACATACATCCGTACTGTACTAGTATATAAATTGATGGTGCTGGTACTATTTGTAGTATAAGATAGAGCCCAACTTCTTAAGACTCAAGACTCAAGACCCAAGACAGGGTTCAGAGCAGACTCCACTGTCGGGCAGTGTCCAGAGAGCAGGTATATGTAATAACTTATTATTAGTTATTAGTACTTAAGTGGTTTGAATTTATATATCTCGTTTTACATACTTGGTGGCTAGAAGTCTCTTCAAATAAAGCTGAATCTGCTCATTTTTATTTGTTTCTACATATGACGGAATAATAAAAAGCTCGCAGTCGCTAACAAGACAAGATCGGGTACACAATGATAATTTATCGTCAAGGGAGTGACCTGAAGGAATCAACATTCGTATGTATATATATACAGAAGAAGAATCACGGATGGACTTTATTCAAATACCAATCATGAGTGGGGATGGGATACAATTTGAAAAAGGAGACGGACCGTCTTTTTTGTCTCCTACAAATACAGGCATTGTATCATATTTCTTTTCCGAGGGAGTTTTATTTCTCCTTTTCTCCCGCCGGGTAATATTTCACTTCCGGTTTTGGCGCATACCTAGGATCTGAACCATCCGGATGAAGATGTTCAAGAAGTCGAGCTCAAGGCTGATACTTTCATTTACAACATCTTTCTTGATGACACCTCTTTCGGCCAGTCGGGCATGGTGGAGAATCTTCTGGACATCGTACAGCGTGAAGCCACCGAAGACAGCTAGACCTCCATAGAGCCAGATGCGTTCAGACCACATTAATGTCCGCGCAGCAGTGGCAGGGAGAACAAGGGGCGCAAAGCCCGAGAGAGCCACGACGGTGACACCGGCGAGCAGAGGACCCCCCAGATACAAGTACTTCTCTTGTTTGGCTGTTGCTCCGACGAAGGCAATGGAACCCATCATCCCAACCGTGTACAGACCAGCGCGAGCAAGAAGCGCAGGAGACATAAACATCAACGGCGACAGTAAAGCGGCCTGCGTCAAGTTGAAGGCAGTCCAAAGGGCGTATTTGGGGAGATAACTGTTCAATCAAGGTCATGTGAGTGATCTGAAACAACAACGACAGAATAAGTTTCGTGACTCACTTTTCAGGAGGCGTATAGAATGTCCCATACATCGTGGCAATGCTTGTGACTAGCCCGACGCCAATGACAACCCAGGGCTTTGTCGCCATCAAGCGGTAAGACCAGCCGCTCATGTGCATTGTCCGAGCAGCAAGACCGATGATGCCGACGCCCAAACCAGTATGTAAAAAAGTTTCATTGAGGTAGCTTCGTTCGTGAGCTGGCATTCCGCCATCCTCTCGCGTCTCGCGGTTGAATATTAAATTCGTAGCCAAAATCGTTCCACCGACGATGGCAGCTCCATATAAAAGTTTTTGGGAAAGGTTGCCACCCTGTGGTACTTGGTAAGTCTCCTGCGTAAAGGAACGACGGAAGGCATCTCGAAAGCTCTGCCTAGATCTGTTCAGGATAGATGGAGGAGTTGATGTGGAAGAAGACTTGGGGAACGGCGAGCGTTTGATTGAAGGCTCATTATGGATGAACCGGACAGAGAGCTTAACAGATCTGGGAGCTTGCTTCAGCGCCGAAGCTACAGCGAATGGTCGTCTCAGCAAGAATGCCATGGCAACTCTAGAGAGCGATTAGTTGGAGACAGGAAACACAAGACCCTGGGGATAAGACGTCTTTATCTATCTTTTATACACTGTTGTATGGGCGGCGAATGTCCTTTAAATACATATACCGCAAAGTCTTTGATAATTCGTTCAGAGCTAGCAGTTTAGACTGGGCTTTTGGAAGGCTCCGAGTGGTGAGATCCCGGAAAGGTGGAGGAGCGCCCCACTAACTAGCACCGCTCGCACCACTCAAAGCCCCAGTCTAAACTGCTAGCTCTGAACGAATTATCAAAGACTTTACGGTA
>NPHW01004908.1:0-15401 GCA_002240705.1 Elaphomyces granulatus | reverse complement strand
GAAAGATTATCATCCATAAAGAATCTTATTGCATTAACTTGGTTAGTTCAAAGTTGTTTTTCTTTTTTTCTTTCTCGAGTCCACCTTCCTCAAGTCATTTGTATAATATGATTTGACTGGCAGATTGCTCCAGTCTTTCTTTCCCTACACATGTACAGTTGGACCTCTACTCATTGGCTGGCTCTGTTTGTCTGCCCTGTCTTTTCCCGAGGTTGCTGTATGTATAACTACATAGGTACTTATCTCCTTAAGACTCGGATGCATTGTAAGCAAGCCTGATGGCTTTGACTACATAAGTTATGATTCATACTTTCTTTGACTTCTTTTTGCACATAAGTTTATTTTAATATTACTAAATTATTTGCTGCAGCTCCAGAACAAACCAATCTACTGCAAGAGAACAAACATTAATTTGTAACCCCATGCAGCCCATTTTGCGAATGTCAGCAACCGGATAGATACATGGACACAATTGGAACAGAGATTGATATTGAGCCCGCTTTTCCGGGGACCCCGCTTGGACATTCGTCTACAATAACAATCCTACTTATCTTTCTCGGTGGTCTGATCCTCGGCTGCACGACAGTGCATCCACGCCATCAGCAACAACCCTACTACGCATAATTTGCCATTCCAGCCAAGTGACGCCTTGAAGGAGACAATCGGCCAGATCATCCAATTTTTCAAGTGGTGGAGAACCACAGGGAGGAGGTGTCCTCTTCCCTTTCCACTTTTGTAGATATGCATCTACCCTTTCCTTTAGGTCTGCCTCCGACCCAAAAGCTAACTTGACTGACCCGGAAAACTGGGATTCGGGAACATTATCCTCCTTCGAAGTAGTTAGAAGCCGTCCAACCAAGTCGATCTTCCCCTTCTTCACGTCCCTAGGAGTTCTCTTCTTCCTTTCTCTGGTGGCTGCGATATCAGGGTTTGCGATATCAGTAGCATCAATCCTCCAGTAGCTGGCCACCATTTTCGGTTCCACACTGTGAACAGCCAAACAATGTGCTTTCTCCCTTTGTAATGTATGGAGGACTGCATGGAGCATTCCTTCGAATACGCCTACTCGCAGTGTCCACTCCTGCACGGCGCTACCCCCACCAGTACGAAAGCGTTGACGTTCTATCAAGATATGGGTAGGCCTATAGCTGGTGATGAGGGATTTGATCAAAGTGTATGCACGTAATGCATATAATTCTGGGGAAAATGGGGTCCCTTGTTCACTAGCCGTTCGTTCGGCCTCATCGCAAAGATCATGATGAGCCTCTCGTTCATGGACTGCATTTGCCGCTGCACTAGTGTTTGCTGATTTTCGTTTTTGCCTTTGCGGCCTTGCCAGGGCGAGAAGTGAAGAAGATGATAAAGGCGAGGGTGATTCTATCGGAATTGCGGAGACAGCAAGTCGCTCCCACGCATTGAGTATTGGTAATATTGGTCCGGAAGGATACGGATGAACGTTCAACTTTTGACCGGGGACCGGAACAAGCAAGTGTGTAAAAGCAAGGTTTTGGATTCCCATATCGATGCTCAGGATGCTGAGATCTTTCATCAACACCGTCCTATCTCCGGTTTCTGGACCATCAATTTCATGGCTATTGCGCAAAGGCTTGCTTTGGCTGTCTGGTTGTTCTAAAATCTGCGGGCGAAGCGGATACGCGCTCCGTTGGAGTTTCGTATCGAGTCGTGTTATGAGAGCGTTCTTTGGTCCAGCTGACCGTATCCCAGTCAACCGTGCAATGTTTTTAAGCTGGGCCATCTTCAATGAGGAAAGCCAACAAAGTGAGGCTTTCACCGAGGAAGACGACCGCATCTCAGCTCTAACTTAGATTTCTGGTAACAGTCCCTCGGAGTTGTACAAAGAGAGTGTGTACTAATAAATCTAGGTGCCAACTCCCAAGAGTCTTCGAATCGGATTGTGTAGTAGTTACTAGGGGATAGAAGGTGGGAGAATTCTTGTAAGGTCAGAATTGATAATAATATAATATGAAGCGAACTAGCAAGTTAGTTACTGGAGCCTTCGAACAGGAGGTATCGTCAAGTACTGGTATGAGGGTACTACTGCAATGTTCTTAAAGATCGGGGCCAAGACAAGCTTCCAGGTGATATTGCTAACAGAGGGTTAAAGATTAACTCTCAGTATTATCTTCAACCTGATCAGTACCTTTTTTCCCCCACAAGGACAGATATTACATAGACTACAGAAAGCAGAATGTTAATCACGTGATATCACCCAAATTATCTCAGTCCCGTGCTCCTCCCACCTCCTGCAGCCAACACCTGCAGGTCCTGAGATAAATTTCAATTTGAAAAAATCTTTAGCATCCCCACCAAAGTCCCTATGTATGGATTTCCCATGCATTCTTCACCTCCTTGTTCTCGGAATCAATTAAAAAAAAAAAACAATTGAAATCTCAAGCAAAAATTGATTAAAAATTTCCATCCCTAGCTATGATATCATACCTATGTACTAATAATAAATTTGCACAAGGAAAAGCAATTATATTGCTTTATTTGAAGACCCAATAAGAATCCATGGATTAAAAAAAAAAGTTGATAAAAAGCCTACTGCAGTTGCGCCCTAAAATGCACACAAACGAAAATTGTTCCAAGATCTAAGCTCATTCCATGCCCCCTCCAGGACGCCATGCATAAACAAACCCTTTCTATGATGCAGGACGCTTAGCTTAGCGGCATATTATGTGGGGTAAGTCTAAGAAGAGAAATTTTTGGATGAAGATTGACATACTCATGAAAGAACTGATAAAATATGTAAGGACTTGGGAAAGCCTGGGGCAAAAAGACTCAGGGAGGTGAGTGAAACGTATGGTATGTGATTAGAATCAAGTGGCACAGCCAACCACTCATCCTTAAATGTCATTAGGTGAATCCCGAAGATAGAGGAGCGGCCCCCAGACCCTCCAATGTAATACCCCTATATGAGCAAGTCGCATTGCAATGGCTTCCAGATCAATGTATCGTTGTGATGGCTGTGCCTGGTTTAAAAATCGGTTACGACTCTGAGACTTCCAAATCTCATATGGCGACATTTGAAGGTATTTTTTCGCAAAAGTGAGGGTGTTTCCAAGGAGCTTTTCTTTAGTGGCAGTCTGGGTCCGCAGGAACCAATCGGACTCTTCAGATAAACGGCTTTCAAGCTTTTTTTCAATACGTGTGACAAAGTCATCGGCGACCATATTGTTCCTGTCGTGACTACCACGTATAGTACGCGCAAACTCGAGAGCGAGACTAGTGAAGTCAGGAACATGAGTTGTTCCCTGTGGATCATCATCACCACGGTCTAGTAAAGGCGATATCCGATCGCAGAAATTAGAATAAATGTCGATTTGTGATGACGGAGGCCGTTCTTGGTTATTGAAGTGCACCAAGACTGACCAACAGATATCACGGTTGATTAACCTTTGTATATGAGACCTCAGAAGCCATAGACGGCCGGAATCGAAGTGAAACGTATTTGGAAAACTCCTCGGCTGATCAAATTGCAAAAGTAGATCGGTTAGGCCGCGAAACATTACGGCCGCATTCTGGAAATGATCAGTCTCTGACTCTTCTTTCGAGCATTGACTTTCCCTCCTTTCCAGGTTCAGATACCATATCTTTGATTCTTCGACGTTGAATTCCTTTGTTGACAGTCGGATGAAAAAATAACTCTGAAGGAAGAGGATGGTGTCATTAATCAGCTCAACCCGTAATCGACGTATTTGGTGATTCGCGACGTCCTAGGCCTGTTAGTGTTGTCATCCTGGGATTCCTATTTGTGCTGTCACGTACCAACTTCATTGCTTCCAAGATCACAAACAGCGTCTCAAGTCCACTAGCAATTTTTTCCATATCTTGCATCCGAAATCCCGCCCTGATCTGTTCAGCCATTCGATTTGCCCATTCATCTCGCATCGGAGCGCAATGCATTGTCAAGATTCTTGCGAGCCACTCCGATAGTCTTTCCAAATCTAGAACACCCTTTTCCACCTGTTGCATCAATAGAGGAACATCTAAGCTCTGCATGACTGTTGGGTGGTTGTGCTCTGGGACAAGCGTTTTGAGGACATCCTGCAGAGTCTCGAACATAGCTGGGAGCCTCGGCTTAAAGACAACTTGTTCAGTGTCATCTAAAATTTGGTCCGGTTTCTTCTGCGCGCAAAAAGCATAGATCGACATTTCAATTGCCAATGCTTCCCAGTACTCAGTCGCAGACGCTCTTTGCCTTTCGGTCTTTTCCTCGGGCTGAAAATGAAGGTCGGAATCGAAGTTGACATCCATCCTCAAATTAATATTACTCACGGTGCGTTCGACGTCGAGCTCACCGAGAGACGCTTTGGTGACGGGTGGAAATTGTTCTGCGGCGCGAAGCAGGTTGAGTTTCTTTGTATCTAGACCCATGGCTTTAGGAACTATCAGTTTTTTGGATGCTTCACCCCGTAGCATGCTGCAGTCTCGAGCAACCGGGGAGGATGCTAAAGACACCTTAGACGGGTTCCGGCGAAAGGAACGCTTTATGGGATGTCGTCCCTGGTCGATTCTCGCCAGCACTCTCTTATTTTCGTTTTGCCTATGCTGAAGACCCTCGTCCTCTGGATCACTTGATTCCCCTGATCGACAGCAGCCCTCGGCACCACATTCAGAGGTTTCTTCATGCGTTTCGCGCGCATCTCTTTTTGACTTTCTTGTCTTTTGAAAATTCATCCCGATATCGACGATAAACAGGAACCTTCAGCAGAAGATACAGAGAATTATTGGATCTCCCCTTTGTATGTAGCTTTCTTGCTTCTCCCTTCTCCCTCTCTGTTGGATCTATCACTTTGCTATTTTATGTATATTTGTATCAATGGATATGTGAAGCTTTAGCGTGAAGTTTTACTGCATATCACAATTGTTTTTGATGCCGATCTCAGCCTAAATGACAAGGTGCTTTGCATTGCCTGCGGCAGGCGACGCAGCAAATAGCTCCAATTGCACTACGTTGCCCTTGTCTAGAGCTGAACACAGATTTGATCTCTTTCACAAACTGGGGGAAATGAATTTCTGCGGGAAATCTAATCGCCGCAAGGGAGCCAAACAGGGATGAGTATAACAACTTGAATTGACGAGTTCAGAATGCAAATGTGTGAAGAAACAACTTTAGGACTGTGGCAATGTTGTCACACAACCCAACCCCTTTGTGTGTACTAACAAAGAGACCAAGAAACTTTAGGTAGTTACTATAAGTTGGGGGTACCTTCCAGTCATTTATAGATACCCCTCGCTAGTTTTCATATTTTTATTGATGGCACTGTCAGATAATTTACTAGTGTATTATTAGGTTTCCACTTCTAATAAATATCACGATGCTCCTCAGTCTGAACTGCAGTGAGCTCTCATCTGGACAGAACACTCATCAATGTCATTATACGAAAACCAGTGGAGAAAGCCTGTCTTTCTAGTGTTCGATGACTTTGGCAGCCCCAGGCAGAGAAAGCCATACCGGGACTATTTGATCAGTAGTGGATCTATACCATCTACTAAGCCTCTACATGTGGATTGCCATCTACTATAGAATTTCATTCTACAAAACAGTGGCAGACTGGGGCTAGCAACCAATATAAACTCACCGCAAAACAATCCATCCTCTGCCGATCATAAAAATGCATGCCATGACATCTATCCTCCAATCAACCGACAAGAAGAATTCAATAATGAGATTCTTTCAACGGAGTATTCTGATCCTCTACGCAACCCGAATTCAAGAGCAAAGAAGTGCCATCAGAACGATTAGCATTTCGTTCGTCGTTAGCCTATATATTCTGTCATAATATCAGGGCGACGTCGTCGTCGAGTGGTTGACCATATGCAGTAAGCAGGACGAACAGGAGTATTGATTCTCATTATCCGTCAATCAAAACGATCCCCTGAACAAGGCATAATTATCTACATAGCTTCAAGATGAGGCGAACATAACAAACTAACTATAATTCATAGCAGTGACTATAGTAGGTACTACCTACTATTGGTACGAGAGGCATATAAGTACCACCCTAGCCATTATACCCGAACCGTTATGAAAAGAACAGCCCTGTATGTACTGAATCCTTTTATAGTACCTCCGAAGAATTATAATTATTATTAACATGTATTATCGGTAAATATGCATGTGGACTAATAATTGCAGCAATTGCTCTTAGGTGACTATCCCCGGACCCCCATCGACATTTCAAAAGTTGCTTTTACATACATATAGTACTACTCTGAGATTCACCCTTGCCTCTCACAATTGCCAGTAGTGGGAGGATTTCGGGGTTGGTTGTACTCCGTACATCTATTTTATCCATACTAGCTTTGCACAATCATTCCTGATGAAGTTCCTTTCTCATCCATCTTGACCTAACCCCACCACTTTTTCGGTCATTTGCACATCCCATCCTGTTGGGATAGTATCTAAAGTCTCCATCATGGTGGAGTCGCCTTGAATTTCCCTTAAGCCGGTTCAACAAACTCTTCAACGTTCACCGCAAGTCCTCCGCTATCTTTTGTGTTGACCGGACCGATAAGTGTCAAAAAGTGAGGCGGGCGCCAACGTCGGTGTATCGGTGACTTGAACCAACCGGCCTTGAATTCCCAACCCTTGTTTTTTCTTTTTCCGCTTTCTTCCTTTTACCTTTTTCTTTTTTTTTTTTTTTTTACGTCTTCTTCATCTTCGATTTTTTTAATTTCCTTTTCTTTTTCTCTCCATTTCTCCTTTTTTGAGTCTTGCTCATTCCCCCTTTTGATGTCAAGTGGGCCGTGATGAACCTAAAAAGATTTGGGGCTTATTAGTGCTGTGATCAGATGGTCTTAATACTTTATCGCTGTAGACATGTGTACTATCAGACCTATTATTTTGTTTGCGCATCGTACAGCCAAGGCAGCTTCTCTGAAACAACATTTAGATCAAATGTGGTGAGACCGACCGGGAAGCTGCATCTCCATTTTTTTTTCCCTTGCGGGTTGCCGTGCCAAGTGGAGATCAATATCGTTTTTGTTGCGAATGCTGCAGGAAGCCTCATCTCCGGATGGTCTGCCATCCTATAATCTAGAATATCGAGGACTCGCTTATGTCAAACGGAGCACAACGATCGACTCCATTTCGCCTCACATGCTAAACAAACATTGGGGAAAAACTGACGCCTTCCGTCCATCGTTCCGCGCGCCGCTAGAACTGTTGTTTGTACGTAGCATACTTCTATTCGGTGAAGTGTGCAAGAGCGGAGGAGTGGTGGCTTCTGTCGTACACTGTATGAGTCTATGACACGTTATTGTCCTGTATAACGGAACTGACTGATCTAAAAAAAAAAGCAGGCAGCTGTGAAATTTTTTGTCTGTAAGTATATGAAAAGTACGATACATGTGACACTGGTCGTGCTCTTGGTAACTCTTCCACTGCAGGAAACCGTCTCTGATCAAACACCAGAATGTACAAAATTCTTGTGTGTTTTGCTCATTCGGACCCATACCTGGATTTCCTATCATAAGGTCGTCATTTGAGGAGTTCCAAGGCCGGTTTGCCTCCTGAATGTCCTAAGTAACTCCGCCAGTTGAGGATATAAAGGATGAAGCTATTATGCTCTATTCAGCTTTAGTTCATATCCTCATGCTGCAAACGGATCTCAGGGACGCTCGTCCGGGAACTCGCATTCATAATGCATGCAGAATGTATTAATCCACCTCGTTTGCTGTCTTCCTGTTTTTGGGCCTGTTAGACGGCGAAGCGTGTGCTCGTAACCGTCTTGTTATCTCAAACACCTACAACGGACCTTTCTGAGCTGCATGTTTGAAGCTGGAGTTGTCCACGACTTTTCCCAGCGGGATTTCTCCTCTCGCTATCGTGTTCCTCTATCTTTTGATCATTACTATATCCAGCGCAGGCAACTGTCGCCATTGGGGCAACCTAATGGTGGCAGTAATCTTCTGCCGGATATAAGAAAATCGCATCCGTGAGGAGCAACGTAGTCCCAGGACTTGACTCATGTCGAGTCCACATATCTAGCACTCTCCGCTCTCCTATCTAGCAATACCTCTAATCCTTGAGGAAAACAAGCAGACTGTGTTACTAGCGGAAACTCGCACATCGCTATTGTGGCTCATCACAAATGCCACCGAGACAGCACTTTGATGAAAGGCCTGTAGTTAATCGGGAATCTTACTCCGGCATGCCTGACAGTTCACAGAAGTCTCCCATGATAAAGGAAGTGGAGAGCCATGCCAAAAGGAGCAGGAACAGAAGGAAGAAGAGGGGTTGGGAAAAAAGAAAAAGTCCCAAAGCCACGAAACAAAAGGAAAGAAAAGAAAAATAAATAAAGTCGCTAGTAGCATTTGCCGTTTTATAATTAAAGTCTAGCAGCCAGTTCATTTATTAATGACATTTATATGCAGACAGAGCAAATTGATGCGTTTAGCCGTCGTCAGCTGGGGATGAAATCCATAATACGGAGTTACTCAAAGCGAGCATATGTAGCTACTGGAATTTTTAAGACGTGTCTTGAGCAACAAAAGAGAAACCCAAAAATGGCAAAGCTTGAGCTTAAATATACTTGAACCGAGAAGAAATAGAAAAGAAACGAGAATTATTAAAAGAACGAAAGTCATTGCTCAAGGGAAGAGAATTTTTGGCGGCTAGGGGTATATATGGTACATATATGCACATTCATTCAACCAGAAGAGAAACATTTGCAATACCACGATCTATGTAATTTATTCATTTCTTTTACGACTCAATATCCTCCGATGCTACCTAACTAACGGATGCATGTGTCTCTTGTATGTAGGTAGTTCTTTTTTATTCGCAAAAGGAAGATGGTTGAACTTCGAACTGCATGGATAGACTCAACAGGATAAGTTATTGAATTTGATACAGGAAATATTGGCCCATTGGGGTTATTAGACTCCCTACAACCCCAAAATGACACCATTCGAATCAAAATTTCTTTCTATCATATGATAATGGTGTATTACAAGTAGTTTTCAAAATATACCTGCCATATAATGCATATGTATGTAGTATGTACTACACAGGCACAGTAGTCCAGTACTAATTAAACCATCGATCTGAATCTGCGACCCGCCCCTGGCTGCCTGATTAATGAGTGGTATTCGCTTTAATAGCTGGATGGGGTATGGTTTTTAACTACTTCACCCCAGATTATCTATATATATATATTTTGAACTAACGCCCTACCAGGTTGACTGTCAAACTTGACGTGGTTAGTGTATTGATTAAAGTGATGCATCTCAACTCTAATTCGACGGTAAATTCTAGCCAATCAATATTCTACGGCACGTGGTATTCAATCTAGTTCAACTTAGTAAGATTGCGTGATATTCTATGCCCTATGATACATATACAGTAGACCTCCGCTAGTTAGGTAAGGATACCAAGGCGATGCCCTAGTTGGACAGTTATGGCATAGGCGATCGTGATAGCGAATTGGGTCTTTGAGCAGAGCAAGAGATATTGCGGTGAGAAAACTCACGCTTGGAGCGGAACGATCGAAATGAACGAGAAGGGCATACGGTGGCTCCTTGTGCAATTGTGAGGCTTGGTAAGATCAGATCTGACGAGCCACGACCAGGGACCTAGGTATATCTTCCATAAATTAGTGCCAAATGCGGCATAAATTATAATCGATGAGCCCTCGTTTGGTCCAGAGATTCTCTATCACTGATCAGCATGATACGGCATCCAATCGAGACATCGAGCATAGCTAACTTGTATGCGTCTTCAGTTGACTGTTGATCAACAGCCTTTTTGCAAGCCTTCATGTCTGGTGGCAATCTTGCATGTTGATAACTCATGGCCGGCCATATATCGACCCTAGAGACGGTTATGGTTGAATTCGAATTTCGCGCACCAGCTAGCTATGTAGGCCTTTATCGAGTACATGTAGATTCGATGAAGGCCGGTATCTTAAGGATAATCGCGCATTTAAGGCAATTAAGATTGCATTGTAAGGATTCTATATACTAGTATGGAATCTCTGATCTATATATATGGATTAGGGTCTCGATCGATATTTTGTATATAAACGTCATATTCTAATGCAATGATCAATCTTACTAAGTGAGGGTTCCTGTCATAAGGATGCCCCTAGAATGTACATATATGATGAAGCTGATTGAACTCCAAAAAAACCCCTAAATTAGTTATACTATGCCAGCTGTGGCGTACGCCGCTGCCTTCGACGCCTAAGGCATTGACGGCAATACTCTAAATACGTGATCCGGCTTGATACGGAAGGGCATTGTACTTTTTGACGCCAAGTTTCGGGAGTGGTGCACAGAAATCAGCGACACCACGTCGCTATATGAAGCCGGATCGGTGTAAGAATTTGAATAAGTATAGCTTGTAGCGTAGTTACTAAGTATTGCAATTTTTATCTTCATTGGAACTGATTTGACGACGTTGTGGCACTGCTATTGCTGTTGATGCCTCAGGCGTCAAATGTATCAGGGATACCTACATAGTTACCATTTGAAAAATTAACTTTTAAGTACTCGAGGCGGTGTGGGGCTTGCCCCCACCGCCACTCAAAGCCAAGCTTCCAAGTTTTCAGTTAAACTCAAGTCTGCCACCGCATGTCTTGGCTGAGGTGAGATAAGGTCTTGCAAGTAAAAGGAATGTCTACCGATCATATTGTGAGCCTGTCATCTATGTTAGCCATGCAGGCAGAGGCGGGGGGATCCGCCTTCTCACGCTTTCCACGCGGTGGCTCTGAAATGTCTTCCTCGAGTCCTGCTCTCTCATGATCTGACTCATTGCCCGACAGGGAAGTTAGCATTAAGAGGTTAGTAGTATGGTCTTGGTGCATTTCAAGGAGCTAACATGCGAAAGTCAAAGGGATGGATAAAAGTCAATCTCATTAGACTATTTACCATAATAGTATCATTACCTCTTGGGCTTGAAAATGGTGGGCAAAAGGTGTCGTGAAAAATTTTCACCACCTCTAATAACAAGAGCGGCATCGAAACACGTCGTCAAGTGGTAACAAAGACCAAAAGACTCGGAAGACTAATAAGTGTTACTACATCTTCATCATCGAACACACCTTTGGAGTCAGAGTTTGATTCGGCGACTCCAATGGCTACACATGATAAAGAAAAAGCACCCAGGTACGATGCAAGGTCGACACCACGACAAGGAGAAGACGACTTAGAATCGGTTGCAGCATCCGAGGCAAGTGCTGCTGAGAGTCATCTTGAAGCACCTGGTATGGTGCGCTATTGAAAAAGGAGTGTCGGGAAGGCCTACGAAAAATCAACCTTATCGTCGTCTGAGAACTCGTTCGAGCTTATGAAGAATCGCCTTGAGACATTTCAGTTGCAGCAAACTCAAGCGCTTCGCGAAGAACTTCAGCGGCGGCAAAACAAATTTTAATTGCAGCAGAATCAAGCACTTCGTCAAGGGATTGAAAGTTAGAGAGAAAATTCAACGCAAAGACTGAACACACCGGCATTCAGTGTCCCATCCAGAAACATACCGAGATAACGACAGGGTTTAGAAAGGAAGCAAAAACACTTCTTTCTGATAGACCTTTATGGCCAACAACTTTGTCAATAGTCCAGCGCGGCAACTCCGAAGCCATCAGCTATAGTACAGGGGATGAGGGCCTAGGAACAACATCACAAGCGCGACATCTGTTTCCTTAATGACTTCGCCAAAACCGCGAATTTACGCGATTTATTTGTTGAAACCTTTTTCGCAGGCATCTTCCAATCGACGCCGGATTTTTCAAAACTCTGAACTGCAAAATGGGAACGAATTGCAGTGGGAAGCTGGCCTAAACTTCATATGTGAAAAGACTGGGTACGAGCTACGTGCTAATCAAAAAGAGGCGCTGGAGAAGCCAAGGGCGATGATGTCGCCTTGGTCGCGATGACGGGCTACGGAAAGACACTAATTCATATGGGTTTTCCATGCCTTCTTTCCGGTGAGTGCCAGAGCTGTTACACCGATTATAAGCCCTCTGCTTGCAATTGAACTGGTCAAACACTTTTCTAACACGTATAAACCCTTTGTTGTCAACGGCAGAACAAACGCGTCTATGAATCGTCATGCTATTGCGCGAGGCGGATACTCACCTCTGGGTGTTCGCTGAGATTGTACTAGGTGATCTGCTCGTTGAGGGCAGACCCAGTGCAAAACGAACGAAGCGGACGTACAATGATGACTATTGTACAGCGGTACTTTTACAAGCCTTATACTGGACACCGTCTTCCAGGAACGACTCAAGCTAGTTGCGATTGACGAACTACACCTTTGCGCAGAAGACAGTTGGGGCGGAAGCTTTCGGGGTCAACTACGAGGCCTTCGTGAGCGGCTGGAGGACCATATACGCCTTTTTGGAACTAGGACGTGGCAGAGGTGGCCCGGCTCGCGATCGAGTTCAGTCCACGCGCTCAACTCGCTCAACTCGCGATCACTCAATCCCATCAACTCGCTCGGCATCACCAGTCCCTCAAGGGCAACTTGAAGAGAGCTTGGACGGTCGTTCGGTAGAAGTGGGTGTCTCTGAGCACCTGAAGAGCACTGTGTCTAATAGAATCTCTATAGCGGCGACGTACACCTTCCCCCACCCTCCAGCCTAGGCCTCGTAGTCCACGAAGCAGCTTGAGTCCAGCATGTGCACCTCGGGGTCATGCTGGAACTCCCTTCGACACAGCAGCAGAGGCCGTTGCCGACGTCAATGTCACAAATTTCACCATCAAGGCCAGGCTCGACAACATACAAAATGGGCCAAGAACCACGCTTCGTATACAAGGTGGCTAACCATCCGTGGGCCAAGGAGAGCGCAGACAGCATCCTTCGTCGAGTTTCCCGCGATACTCGCTGGCACGCGTTCCTCTTCCATGGCAAATACTACTGGGGAGAGATTTTGTCGCAGTACTTCCTGCCCCCGGGAAAGTCTACGGAAAATCTCCCGGTGGACGATGATGAAGTCCTCCGGGCAAAGACTAAGATCTTTGATGCCATTAAGAGTATCAAGTCTGATACTCTTAAAAAATTCGATTCTCACGTTGACCAGGCCTTGAAGGACCATCCGGAACTTGCCGCCATGGATTTGACCAGCCCTACTCTAGTCAAAACTTTTTTTATTAATAATGTATGGAGTATAAGTACCTTTGAGTACATCTGGTTCTGGATGAAAGGTTACGTGGACCTTGGGAGGAGCAGTGAGCTTGCAAAATACTATGTCAAGCGTGAGTCTCCTCTCTCTCAACACCCTCAAACTTATACTTAATTGTTGTATAGACATCTATGGCGCCTTATGCTACGCCACACTGTTGATGAAGCGTGCCGATGTGATGGAAGTCGACTACCACAAGCAACGTCGACACATTCTCTACTTCCAGTGTATAGCAGAGCCTAATTTCGACAATGTGGTGAAGTCGGAATTTTATGAGATTGAGAGCCGTGTTCGTTCGGATCGCCATAATACTGTTTTGTGCATGATGGGCAGTATGCCCCCCTCCCCCGCCTGCATGAGGGATAAGTGGGAGATGAACTCGGCCAGAGAGCATTGTATATACACTGCCACTCTTACCAAATCCAATTGGACGGACGTTCGCATGTCTGCAGACTTAGACCTGCAGCTGCAGCCTATTCGAACCAGTGTCTATCGCAGCGTGTGCATGCTGCCGACAGATAATTGGAACCAGATCCCCTTGGGCCTCTAGGAGCGACGAAGCGGGTGCAAAAGGGGATTCAAACTGTTCTCCAAGAACGAGGGTTGTGGCCTGATAAAGGCAAGTTCTTGTTGGAATGCCCGAAACCGAGGTGCAGTTCCTGTCAGGATATAGCAAACTGCCGCATGTGCACAAAAGGCATCCGGGCCTAAGAACGAGAACCCGAGGTCCAATCAGTAGTACGTACATAGGTCCTGCTGGTGATATATATTGCTGATGCTCCCTAGATTCAACGATGGGGAAATTTCTATCTTAGTTTCTACGATCACGTGCGCGCTCGAGGTCAATTCTCGGCGCCTAAGATGTTCACCCGTCAAGGCTCTTCAGAAACTAGGTCGCGCTGCTCGAGGCGGCCTTAGTATGAACGGCGAAATCTTCTGGCTTCCTGAGTCAAAGGTCGTTGGTCCTCGAGTTTGTGATCTTCAGATGAGCCTATACAGTTTCAACCACTTCAAGGGCCCGCCACACCTCGAAACCGCAGTACTTCTCCGTCCACACCTCCGGCCTACACCCCACCACTTCGCACACAGAGGTCTATAGATGACATAGAAAACTCTACAGCCAATGTCACTAGTGTAGAGGAGTTTGATGGCGTTTCTAGTCTTGAAGGGAGTGAGGATGACGAGGGCTGCGAAGGAAGACACCGTTTTCCACCAGATACACACTTCGGCAGGCAATTCACGATGAGTTCAAGAAACAGCGCCTCCAGTTGAAAGATGGCCTTTCGATGACCTACAATACGATCGCTCTGTCGCTCGATGCGTGGAGTCAAAGCAGCTGGTTTAGGTTTTGACACCTACAAGGAAGACCCGAACAGGTGAAGTTCTGGCAACCACCCAATATCTCTACAACCAGGATGTATTTGAATACCATGACCTTGAGGATGATGATTATGAAACTCCATGCAATGATACTACAGACCGTGATCCAACTGCAGCACGACGGAACACAACGCCAGCATCACACCTATGATCCTCCCCCCCGACCTTCCGCGCCAATTCCCTCAGCAGGTGATCCCGTGGATCTGGATCGAACGTTCTTGAATAGAATGTCGTCGGAGAACCGCGAGTACTGCCGAGCACACAACTTGGGCTTCTACTGTAAAGAACACGGCCACGGTATTGACAACTGCGAGAAGATGGCTGATGCCATGACTTAGTCTTACTCTGCTGGCGCCTTTAGCTTCATCGACGCTATTGAGAGGGTAGAGAAGGATTCATCGTGATATTATTTTGGGTTGTTTTCTTGTGTCGCGTGTGCCATCGTTTTTGGTTGTCTGTCCGCCCTTTGGCCATCTCGATTAAAGGTAATAGGAGTTGTCGGGGATATCTGATTGGTTCAAACATCAGGCGTTGTCATGTTGGTACAGAAGTTCGCAGGAGTTGAAGAGTAGATGTGCCGGTTCAAAAATGAACTGATTGAATTCGATGTGATATCTCATATTATTTAAGGTTATCCTCAAAATAGTATATCGATAGATTGAAAGTTAAATACCTATATAATCGACCTCCAGAGAGATTTTTTGTCAGGTACGTTGAGAAATTGAACATCATTGTTGGCCGTTTACAAGTGCGAGTAGGCCGCTGGTTGGTAGAAAATGTGGAGTTCCTTTTCTGATTGGTCCCGGAGTCCTTAGTGCCGGCTACGGCCCGGCCACTGCATAATTTCCCAGGACGCAGCTCACCCGACCT
>NPHW01004904.1:0-10410 GCA_002240705.1 Elaphomyces granulatus | reverse complement strand
CGTTATATCCAGGTTTTACTGTATCCCTTTCGCACGGACCACTTCAGAGGTATTTTGTACCACCAGAAGCGGCCTGGTCCGTGCGAAAGGTATCGACAGGGATATAGCTTTTTTATCTGAGATTCTGAGAGGCGGCGCTTCTCTATCATCTACATACAAAGGTATAATAATAAAAGACCAGAATAATTGGACTCAATTGAGTCATTGACAATCTTTGCATCAGCATGCTCAGATGTCGATTTCGTGATATACTGCTATATCTCACAACTTCATTTGCTTCGTAATTCCCTATAATTAGTAGGCTGGCCCTAAAAATGGTTCGTCGCAAGGCTCAATGTATAGTTCAACTGCTATCTGGAGGTTCGTACGAATGCACTCGGGAGTTCCTCCAACAGTAATACGAACAAGCCGTGTCGGAGCGCTATCCAACAACGTTCGCTCTACGCCGATACGACTCTCTCAGCTCTGCATCGCATAAAGAAATTGTTCACAAAGTATGCTCAAAAGACCACCTTCCTCGAGGCCCTGTTGCAAGAGACTAACATCGCCAGGCACTGTTCCTTCTTCAACCTTGACCCTCGTGAAACATTGAAGGAGTGTGATGCTGATCGAGAACTTCCTCCATTGACTGCTGAAAATTATTCGCCATCAAGAAGCCAAGCACGATGACAACATACTGGCGTCAGTTAAGCCAGCTCCATATCACCTGTTGGAGTTGCCGGATTGCCCCGCATAAGGATATCCAGTTGACAGAAGAATATGGCTTAGATAATACCGAAACGGAGAAGCCGCTGTTTGAAGCCGATGATTTCGTGGAGCTTATTAAGTATCACTGGATCTCTGATATCAACGTCTTTCCTAACGAACGACAAAGGGTGCAGGTCGCGGCTATCCTGCTGGTAGCTGCATCGGTTCGAGGCCCCGTGCACTTCCTCCCCTGGCGTATCGCGACTTAAACATGAACTGAAGTTGAACGTTAAGTTGACCAAGACAAAGTCTCGTCATCAGCGTAAACGCCCGTAAGCTATCTCACATATCATTAACCTGGCATTTGATGATTCTCTCCAGAGCGGTTGTTCCGGCTCCGAGCCAATTCCATGGAAGCAGGAGATGCTCAACATCCCCCTCTTTCGTCGGGCCCTTGCGACCAAGCTAGGCGTGCAGACGTCTCCCATCATGGCTCTCACCTACGAACGCTGCGGTACGAAATTTGGTTCTCGACCACCACACCGGGTCGATTATGTTTGAGCGGAACTATCTCTCAACAGCACCCAAGATGCCTTCTGGGGGCGCCCGCCGATACCGCCAAGGCGGCCAACCGAATTGGCCGTCTTAAGCAAATAGACCAAGAAAGCTCACGGGCTGCTCACCGAGGGACAAAGTCGATAGGTCCAAAAGTCCTCGAACCGCTGTCTGGGATACACTCCGCAAGATAATAGCAGCGGAATTCGGTGCCGTCAAGAAGCCTATATATCAAGATTACACTGCTTTTGGCCGAACGATCAACAGTACCATACAAGCGAGATCTAGGAGGAGTATAATGCTACTGCTCCTGTGATTGCTATCCAGCGACAACTGAATTGGGAATCTTCGGATGATGGAGATGGCGTCCATGAAGCTGAAGGAGAGATCAGGCTGGTTGAACGACGCCGGCTTGCCGAAACTGCTTCAAGTCCATCAACTTCAGACGAGAAAGGCTTTCGTCGGCATATCAGCTTTTGCGTCGACATGGTCGCGCTGCGGAAGCGAAAAGAGCTTCAGCGGCGGCCCAGGGGCCAGGAGTCAGTCTGGTCACAGTCTCACAGAGAAAAGGGTTTTCGACTTTAAATAAATATAATGCCCTTATGGTCACACATACGCGGAAGGTTTATCCGATGCACTTCAACAAAGCCCATGCTGCACGTGGTAAGCTGCAATGTCCGATTTGGGGGAGTTCAGCTGAACTAGTGTCGGGTGCTCCCGCCAATCTATTTCCTAATGGGTATTGTAAGACCCTATCAGCACGCTCAGACCATCGCTTTCCTACCCCACCCTATTGCAGGTAGGGGCACCTATGAGAGGTGCATCCATTCCCTGTTCTAATTCCAGTACAATGCCAAGACTCCAATTCGAACTTCAATTGGATCCCCAAATTAAGATACTAATGGTAGATGCCAAATTGCCAGCGAATTGACGGTGTACCCCGTATTTATCCCCACGCGTTTCAGCTCGAGCTCCTTAAAACTTCAACTATTTACCTCAGCCTTACCTTAGTTACTCTCTTACTCAGGGATGATCGGCATAAGCGCATCGCCCCGAGTGGCCCCCCACCCACAAGCCACCAACCAATCAACAACCTAGCTAGATATACCTAGCTATTTAGTATATACCATATACGGTAGAGGGCCAGCTCGATAAGGCTGATAATTATAACTACCTCAGTAAACTCAGACCTCCGATTTTGCATTGTTCGGGTGTGTTTGGTGCTTGCTAAGGTACATACGTAAGTCCATCGCCCTAATGTCATGTTCTTGCAAACTCACTGGCTGAGAAAAGGAGGCAGAGCACGATGGGGTCTACCCCCCGGCCACGACATCGCAACGACTTTGAGACTGCCATCATATGTGCCTTACCTATAGAAGCCGACGCTGTTTTTGCTGTATTCGATCATACTTGGGAATACAGATACGGAAAGGTTGAGACCGATACCAATGCCTACACTACAGGTAGAATAGGCAACCATGACGTTGTCTTAACATATCTACCGAACATGGGCAAAGCATCTGCAGCGAATGTAGCGGCCAATTTGCGCTCCAGTTTTCACAGAGTTCGGCTTTGCTTGGTTGTGGGAATTTGTGGAGGAGTGCCTAGCTATAAGCGTCTGGATACGGACCATGCGGTTGAAGAAATTCTATTGGGTGATGTTATAATCAGCACTGGGATAGTGCAGTACGATTTTGCACGACAGTTTCCAGACAAGGTTGTCAGAAAGGATAATCCCGATGATAATCTATCTCGGCCGCTGCCAGAGATCCGGTCTTTTTTGCCAATGATTGGAGGATTACGTGGTCGCCAGCAGTTGCGGGAGAACACTCGCTTTTATCTCGCAGAAATATGCAATAAAAGAGGCTTTGAGAAATTGAAGTATCCTGGTGCAAATGAGGACAAGCTCTATGAATCGGCTCACTGTGATGAATGCGCCGAATGTGAGAATGAAGGACTTGAACCATCCTGCAAGTGCGATGATAAAGGGCCGGTTCCTCACAGCCGATTTGGTAACAGAGAGGCAGAAGGGCCTCAAATACATTTCGGCCGCTTTGCGTCGGGAGACCTGGTTATGAAATCTGGCCGTCATCGAGACCAGATTGCTAAGAAAGAAAATGTCATTGCATTTGAAATGGAAGGTGCCGGGGTATGGGAGAATTTCCCCTCCATGTTAGTTAAAGCTGTATGCGACTATGCAGACAGTCGCAAGAACAAGGAGTGGCAAGGATATGCAGCTGCCGCTGCCGCCGCTTGCACGAAAGCTGTCTTGAAGGAGTGGACAGCTACAAATAGGCAGCAGGAATTTGAACCACAACGATCAATGAGAAAAAATTTATTCTCACGCTTTAAGAAAGGTTGGAAGTCACTAACCATCTCTTCCAAAGGAAATATGGGGAGAGGAGCACCGAGGGACTTGCCGTCACTCTTGCTACCCCTTTCAAGGGCTAATATTGTCCCGGCAGCCATTAATAATAATAATGATAATAATAATTTGGGGTTATCAGAAAGGCGGTCTAGTCCCTCTGCTTCAAGGACCACGACTTTCAGCGAGGTCTCTAAGGTATCTATTACCTTTTCTTTGTTTTGTAATTGCTGTCTTCAAAGGGCACAATTGCCTACTAGCCTGTTACTGGAGTGAAACCAACCAGCTAACCAGTCACCAGACCACTCCCTCAACATCACCACTCCTCCAAGCCTGTGAGGAGCGCAAGTTCGACACCATCAAAGACCTCCTCCTGCAAAAGCATAGTGTCACCGAAAAGGACTCAAAAAACCGCGGCGTGCTGCACCTCGCTCTCGGCAGTGGCAGGGTCAACACCAACGAATCCCGGATGCATCTTATCTCAAAAGTCGTACGCCTCCTGTGCGAGCATGGGGCCGACGTTAATGCGGCAGACCACTCCGGTAACTGTCCAATCCATTACTGTGCTATGACGATGAATCCCGAAGCCGCGAAGTATCTGCTGCAGGAGCGCAATGCTCAGATTAATGCGTTAAATTCGGGAAATCACACGGCTCTGTATTATGTGGCTATAGATGCCCACCCAGACGTCAGGTTTGCGAAGATGCTCATTGAGAGAGGTGGGAATCTGGGAAAGACGAAAAAACTGCAACCGTGGCCGTCGAATGCGAGTAAGAGCCAGCAGGAGGTGAGAGATATGATTCTGGCCAAGGGGATTGGGCGTTAGGCCTGTTTCCTGACTTATGATACGAGGAACTTTAGAATCCTCCTTTGATGCTACAACTTGATTTATTACCATATCTAACTTCTTATTTTGATATTAATTGTATATCCCAGAAGCGCCCCAATACCTAATATTTATTCCATACCCTTATCTCTGATGATCTGGTTTTATATAGCGTTCTGTGCTTGTCTTTTCCACCTTTTCATGACATAGCTCTATATGTATGTATGTAGAACTACTTTTATATGATATGATGTATTTTATCCGTGCTATGAGAATATCATTGAATAAGACGAAATGCAGCCCCAATAAAAGTATACATAACTGCTCGCGAGTGTGCCTCCTCTTACAACCACCCATCCATCAATGTCCAGTTTGACCCTCTCCCTTTAGCTAGGCCATCTGTCCATGACTCCCGCACCGCATGGGATGATCATTGCGCCGCGGTATGCGAGGTCAATTCAATGCCTTGACTCCCCCGCACAGTGGCGTTTCCTGTTCCAGCTTTCTTTTGGGGGTGTATTAATTCCTCTATCTTCACTTTGACGAATGTGGTCGTCGATTTGGTTTCGAAAATTATGTTGATATCCTCAAGGGACATGCCCTGGTTTGCTCGCGGTTAGATTGTGCGACGTTTGGGGCAGCTCGCCGCGGTATGCGAGGTCAATTCAATGTCCCGACTCCCCTGCACAGTGGCGTTTCCTGTTCCAGCTTTCTTTTGGGGGTGTATTAATTCCACTATCTTCTCTTTGACGAATGTGGTCGTCGATTTGGTTTCGAAAACTATGTTGATATCCTCAAGGGACATGCCCTGGTTTGCTCGTGGTCAGATTATGCGACGTATTGGGCAGTTGGGGAGGGAGGAAAGGGGTAATAGGATAGGTGGTATAACTTACATGGCCGGTGGGCCGAACAAAGAGGTAGACAAGGATAAAGCCTAAAAAGCTGAAACCGCTGCGAAGGAAAATGGTGAGGATAGAGTCACTTTCTTTGAGAAGAAGAGATTTACGTGAAGAGGCCAAAGAATTTGGCCCTGCCCCATTCGAAGCCCTTTGGGACGAAGAGAGATAAAAAGCCGGCGCCTGAGACAGAAACAGTTAGGTCCCTCATGCTAGGCCGTTACAATTCGCATTTGGAATCTCGCTCACCTAGGAAGTTCCAAAAAACGGCCCACGACATTCCGACTTCTACTCTTGGGGTCAGTCTCCACGTCCACTGGGATAGAATAGGGCAGAGATTTGGAAGTGGGACGTGACATACCACGACAGTCATTTGGCCACACCTCGGCTGAATATACGAACGGCACGCAGCCGCCTGGTGAATAAAACAGCGTGAATAGGATAATAAATATAACAACCAACGGCAAACTAGGAGACGCCGTCGTGTTCAGCAATTGCAAGAAAGTCAAGATGAACAACATGACCGTCCCCCCACCCAATGACAAGAGCAACAATGATCGCCTTCCGAATAGCCAACTAAACTGAAGACGCTTTTTCCTGGGGTCATCTGGCTGGACTGCAACTCCGACGTCCTCGTCTCGGCGCGGTTCGATTAGGAAGTACGCGATGGTGGAGAAGACAGCATTGGCGGCACCAAAGCCAATGGCCAGGCCCAGACTGTCGTCCACCGTTGTGTCTTGGCTCTGGCCCTGGATATACAAGCTGAAGAACACGGTCGCGAAAAAAGCGAGAATGCTGGTGGAGGTGGGCATGTTAGCAAAGACTTAGACATGGCCGACAGGTGAGGCCTACTTGATCCCCGAGAGCTGTCTGTTTAATGCAGCACGCGTGGTTAGTTGTGTCGGTGGTGAATACTAGATTATTCCTCGCAAAGGCAGCGGTGAAGGGACGGAGACTTACTGCGAAAGCATCTGCAGGAGAGTGAGTAGTTAGCTGCAAAATGGAGAAGCTGAGTGACTACTTACAATTACCATAGATGCAATCGCAGCCCGGGAAAGATACCTTGGTTATGTTAGCTTGGTTTGGTATAACATAGATTAAGCATACCGGTCAAGAAAGATGATTTTCCGGAGTCGTTCTAGGTAAGGTATTTGATCTTCAAAGACCTCGGAATTGGCCGGTTTGTCTCTGAATGAGGCCCTTTCAGTCTGTTGGCGGATAGAGATTTAGACAGCAGATTCTGATTGAAGTGTACTGTATTGCAAGCTGGCACGAACCTGGATTTGGAAATAGATATAGCAGAATTCTTCTGCGGCGAGGATTCGTTCCCCACGGAGCCGAATGAGGGTGGCGAAAGCCTAGCCAGAGGAATTTAGTAACAAATTATCGCGGCCGCAAGTCAATGATGGATGCATTTTGCCAACCTTGGGATATTTCCCTTGAATAATAAGCCACCGAGGACTTCTAAGTGGGTCGTCAACCGATTGCAGTTGCATATATGAAGACAAGAAGCCTTACTCGCAAGCCGTGAAAGTAAGTATTAGCAGAATCATGGCAGGGATAGCACCACTCAAAACTTGGCGCCTCCAATCGTCATGGAAAATATATTGCGCAATACTACCTACGAATATTCCAGTTGCTAAGAATATATGAGCTGCTGATTTGTAACTCTCTAGATCTGGCTTTTACATACCAGTGAAGACTTGCCACGAAATAAGAAGACGACCTGTGCAACCGTTATTAGTGCAAATCCACGGTAGAAAATTTGGTCAACGTGTAGTCCTATCTTTTATATGGGGGAAGAATTTCCGATTCCCAGATCGGGACGATTGAAGCTTTTGCCCCAATACCAATCTATATGACAACTTATTAGTAATTACTTCTTCTGTCCGGTGGAAGCATGACTAACCCCAAGAAATATGCGAGCGATTAAGAATCCCTGCCTGAGCTATTGTTAAGATTTTGGCGAATTTCAGGGGAGGAGTGAACTCACCAGGATGTAGCCAGGGAGCCTCCTATCGCGGATGCGAGGCTGGACTTGGAATTAGTATCGACTACTATATCATTAAGTCATACAATCGCCTATTACCTGAATAATGCAGCAATAAAGACGGCACCGCGTCTATTACCATCAATAAGTATTATCTGAACCATATCGTCTTTGGGCCTTGGATATCATACCTGCCGAGGTAAGGTTGTGAGTGACAGATCGGATCAAGCAGGAAAGGGCCAAGAAGCGCTGCTGAGAACCACATGACGGCTTAGTGTAACTAGAGATCAGCAAAAGTCACGGAGACCCGAACATCGAGATCAGATTTACCATTTATTGCACCAAACTTCCATATATCAGTTCCAGGTCCAGTTTCAGTAAAATTTCCAAGTCTAGTTCCATCTGTTGTAATATTAAGACCAAATGTAGCCGGCCATCCTGAATAATGTTAATTTTGGATGCTTTCGTGATCATCCGAGCTCACTCACCGAAGGTGCTGTTTACTACTTTTAAGCCTTTGAATGATGTTAATCTTCGATGCTTTCATTGTTATCTGAGCTAACTCACCGGTTTTGCTGCTTGTATCTTTGAATGATGTTAATTTTATATTCTTTCATTGTCATCTGAGCTGACTTACCGATGTTGCCGTTTGCGACTTGATTCCATCCTATTGTCATATTAGCTAACAGTAGATCTTGCTCTCTGTCAAAAAGAAACTAGCCGATCTCACTATATAGGTCTCTGGGGGTAGTCACCTTGAGTCAAGGATGCCATACAACATGTGAGCTACTCATAGAGAGAACACATCAGTAAGTCCACAAATTTTGTTGCTTCTCTCTGGAGCCTTTCTGGGCCATACTAGTGTTACTAGGAGGTCTTTCGGCTCCCGCCAAAAACGGCTGGACTTTTGAATCTCGATTGCATTCCACTCTCGTTCTTCCAGTAGTTGGTTTGCGGTACAAGCTAGGGAGGTAATGCTCACACGTCGCCGAACGTTTGGGGGGTCTTCGGCTTTGATGTGATTGCCATAGTCTATGCAGTGAATATCCAGTTAGATAAATGGCCAACAATGTTGCCTGGCTGTGGGATAAACTTGCTTCTGGCAAGCCTCGCGCCGAACCTCAACTCTTCAAGTGTGGCAGAATTTTTGTTCTCGAAATGCTTTTTATATAATCCATCGACTAGCTTCTTCAGGTCGGGCAGATCGCTCTCGAGCAGATTATGATAACTATTTTCGTATTCCGCCATTTTCTTTCCCACTGCCGATTTCGATGATGCTAAAGTAGAATGTATTGTTTTGATGGAACAAAAACAAAATCAGTACCCGAGGCGCGGGTTTGAATTGGGAACTTGAAAGAAATGCCTGAGCCTCACGATTGAGCTCTTCCCTGCTTTTTTCCAGAGCATACTCGACAAGGCTACACTATCATGCGCGACAACGACAAGATTGCTGCTGCCTCTTTTTTGGCGCCACGCGCGTAGGGTTATCTTACTCAGCCTATCAAAAGCCTCCTCTTGTATATATAGATGGGATTGGTCTGGAATAGTTCATTGTTATTATATGTATGTGGATACGCATTACGCGGATATGAATATAAATCCATGGATATATTCATGGATCTTACATCTTACAGATATGAAAATAATATCCTGCTCTTGAAATTTCCTCAATACGAGGGGCCCACCTGCAGCTGAGCATGGCTCAGCCCTATAGGTTATTGACTAGGAAAAGCCCGCTTATTAAGTAAGTTCTGGGGCTAATCAGACCGCGGACGTGATCATAATAGGTTTCTGTACGTCTTACTCTAGTGGTGGAAAGCATGTAAGCAACTATAACTAAAATAAGGTCTCTCCGACGGTCCGACCACTAGTTCCCGCTAGTCTATCTCTTGCGGCTCATGATATGCCCCCCCACACCTTTTTACCTCCGTGGGTTGTTTGTAATGTTATGAGGGACATTGTCCAAGAATACCGAACTTCCGGTGTGCAGTACAAGAGATACAGATAGTGATTGTAATAAGTTTCCTCCATTACATCCAGGTTGCATTCTAGAGGAAAAATGTTGAACATTTAGGTTTATAGTACACGTCAAGGTAAATGTCATGATCGGCATGCCCTCCTTGTGTTGTGACATCACTCTTTTGCTGTTTCAAGTTATTCTTTTTGATGATCAAAGTATAATGACTTCACCTTAGAGAAAGCAAAAAAACGTCCCTCATGCTTTCTACTAGATGCAACCTGGATGCAATAGAGGAAATTTGCACCATCTATCCAAAAAAAAACCCCCCCTTTACTTCTGTGTGTTGTCTGTAAAGAATACTATCCAAAATATTCAAGTTAAACAACTTGGTGTTCTTTGCCATGCGGCTCCTGAGTCCTGTGGGGTTATCATACGCGGAGGGATCCAAATCCCAGCTGAAAAATGCACTAAGCAGGGGGTCGTCTGCTTGGCTCGTCTAAATTCAAATCACCTGCAGGCTGCAGCGTTTCATCAACGTCTGATTGATTATACAGTGATGTAATTGGATTGAATTTAGGGTCCGCCATCCATTTTTATAATATTAGTTGGAAACAGTAGTCTATTCTTGCAGTTCAAAATATGACTTAATATTCATACATACTTTATTTTTATTCATCTGAAGATCCTTCATTCGCCGTACTATGGCATGGTATCCGGACGATTATTTTAGCGTCCGCGTCCGGGTGCGGCTAATTTATAAGGTGCTGTCACTTTAACTAAAAAGATATCCATCCAATCCAACCAATTACTAGATTGATACATTCTGCGCTTTCAATACATGTACTCATCACTATAAAACAGATATCGACCTGGAATTATTTTCTGCTTGAAACTGGTCAGTGCGTGATGAACGGTATGTTCAGTTCTGCTGCATATGCGACAATACTAATTTTTCCCGGGCTAATTTTATTTTTAGTACCAATCTTAGTTCTAACCAATCGTCTAATCCCACGGCTGTTATGCTTACCCCTCATACCCCTCACCTGTATACGTGGTCAAGGTTTCATGGGGTGTCCGTGGGGTATTCTGGATTTCTTCGATATACAGGGCATCCCCCGCCGGCAGGCCTTA
>NPHW01004900.1:0-26021 GCA_002240705.1 Elaphomyces granulatus | reverse complement strand
GTGGGGGTGGAATACGTTACCGAGAATATGGGCGCCCCAAGGACAAGGAATAAACGCAACGCTGCGGCCCATGGGGGCAACGTGCTTGCCAGATTATCGAAGAGATGGAGAACGAGGATTCGTTGAAGGCAAGCCGTTGGAAAAGAGCTTTCTCTCGGTTATACTCTCTAGATTACACGGATTTTCATCTCCCCCTAATATACGCCACCCCCGAAGTGATAAAAGTTTGCGACATTCTAGCTACAATCCTCCTCGTGAGGCCATGGAAACTTGAGTCCTCAAACTCCAAGGAAATGATTAGGAACCGATGCCAGAAAATACTTCAGGCATGGTCCAAGTCCCTGGCGGATATTGACAATGATTTTTCCTTATCGCCAGAACTTCAAAGCGAGTACGAACATATCACGGATTGGTACAGGCGTGTGGGAAGTAAGGACGGAGCCACTTGACTGGTGGCCTGTTACTCTCTGCGAGATGATGGTGCGGCGGCCGTTCTCACAGCCACTGCTTGGCGCAGCTTAATGTGAACAATTCGGTCCTTGGTAATCACGTGAATAAAGTCCTCAGCAAGGTCACACTGATCGCTAGTCTCTTGGTACCTAAGAGTCTCATCTGCGGTCTTTGGAGCATGAAACTCCCTGTTCCCGGCCGGGAGAGGATGTTGTTCTTATGTACCCTTTCGCTTCTCATTTTCGCGTTCTCCTAAGAGGCGTCTTCGATCACTGCTACATGGTCTAATGTCCTTTTGGGATACTGTAGGTTGCTGGGAAAGGATATTGCCACTATTTGCAGGCTGAATGTTTTTTGACATCCGCACTTCCAGCCACGGGTTCTACCGTTCTTCATTATTATTCACCCGTTCCTCTACTAGTTTATTTTTACTTCCACTCCCACGATTTATCAAGTATAGGTTTTACTCTTCTTACTCTATAGGTCATACCAAAATTGGGGTTCATCCTAGGCCTATCATATAACTACCTAAAGTATGAGATATGTAAGACTAAAGCACAAACTATCATAGGTAGTGGCTGGGGTTTGAGAGTCTTGGAAGTTGGGGGCGGCATCTATATCTGAAAGTGGTCACTACTTGTATGTACAGTTATGATCAAAACGCCAAATCTCAACCATTTCATCACTGCCCAGGTGCATAGTAGATCCATTAATAAATTTATTACATATTATAATAGTATGGTACCTGCACAAGAGCTGTGATAAGTTACTAATAGTCAGGGGGTTGTCTCTGTTCTTTATTCGAATTCGTAATATCTGCGTATCGTACTCCGGTGTCTTCGAGAGGCCAGAGTGCAGTATGTACATACCGTAGTTTGGGGATGGGCGGGAAGAAGTTGTTCTGCATGGACTGCAGATGTATAGAAGGACTGGAATTCAATGTTGGACAGTCTTGCAGCTTGCTCTTTTGAGTCTTTTCCCTTGGCTGCTCCACCACAGTCAGGGGCCCATAGGTCGAATTATTTGTTGCTCCATCTTGCGTGGCTGGGGGCGTAATTCATTTCCCTCTAATACATGCTTTCTCTTCAGCGCAGTAAAAGCAGAACTCTTCAAGTTCTCCCTTGTGGACTGCCATAGGTAAGCATTCTTTGCTTTCAACCACTTTTTGCTTTACGAACCATTGTACTAGTAGACTCTGTTAGATAATTGGTCGTCTCCAAGAGCGGACTTGGTACCTTCAATGTCTGAACGCTTCGTCATCTCTTGGTTTGACGTGCCAGTTCTCTTCGTTAACCTTCCAGGGAATATGACGGCGGCCGAATGTCAATTTCTCCTCGGTCCTGTTTCGTTCACACACCGAAGAAGCTCGAACGAAAATCCATACGACTTCTCGAAGGGCAAAGGCATCCTTCCATCTCTCTGCACGTTTGGTATCGAGACAGGAGGCAATGGCCGAAATATCCGCGGCAACGCTGCCGCCATGTACATACCGAATCGTTTCTCGATTTCCGTTCTTCTGTAAAAACACCAGATTGTTTAGACCATTCATCTATGATAGGGTCGCTCTCCTGATGTCGAACCACGACAAACCACCATTGCTGTGTAGTGTGGAAATATGCCACTGGATGGAATATGTAAGTGGCTCATAATTCCATGTGACAATCTGAATAAGTTGGGGCTTGGTGCCGTGTCTTCTTGCAACAAGGCCCAGCTAGCTCGGTGAAGTGCTAGCACAAAATCCATTTTCAACTTGGTCAGTGTTAAGCCCTGAACTACGGCAACATTGCAAACAGTACCTCAGAAGCATCCCTCGTCTATAGCACTAACCTTTTAGTTATAATCGTTGCGACTTTTAAGTTATCTCAGCAAGCTCGGACGGTGATCGACAAATCTCTTCGACCGTGATATCGATGCCGTACATCTAATCATTAGTACGCTAAGAGTCTTCTCATTGATATCATATACAAGGATCTGTGCCGCCGCGCAAGCGCGGCGCTTAGCTATTAGCTATCATAGTTATAAGATCTTAAAGTCTTTAAGGCAGTATGATAAAGTCATGAGGCTATGTGCTTGGGGCAAAGTTTTGATATCATAGAGTTGCGGGTGTCAGGACGCTAAGGACTTAAGTTTAGCTCCCGGCAATGGCGTAGTATGTGGACTTGGGAAGCTTGAGAGATGCGATGTTAGAAGGGCTGATCGTAATGGAAGGGGAGTAACTTAATTAGATATGAATATCTTAGTCAATTGACTCAACTCTTGCGATCAATTCTTTCAATCTTCCCAACAGAAGGAGGAGAAAAAAGATGAGCGGTGGTAAAGAACCCCTGAAGAGGGGTACATCGTGCAGACTCGGACATATATATCTCAACCATTCTTCGAATTAGTACTTCCAACCCGGAGAAGAGAGATGCGGATACGTGCATCACTTAACTATCTATATCTCAGTTAACTTCTGCGATTAATAGTTCAGATCAGCGTAGTAGAAGGAAAAAAGAGAGATATGTAGTGAAAAAGAAGGTTGAATAGAAGGGTACGCATGTTTTTCAGATATTTATATGTTAGTCAACTCCTGTGATCACTTATTCTGTTCGGAGAAACAAAAGGGGCAAAGAAAAGAGATGAGCAGTGAGAAATAAGGTCCGAAAGGGGTGTACAGTCTCAGAACATCCATATCTATAATCTCAGTCATTCTGCAATCAATTCCTCCGCCTGGCCCGACAAAGGGGGGGGAGAAAAGGAAAAAGAAATAAGTGGTGGGAAAGAAGGCTATCTATATCTCAAACCATTCTTTTGATTGATACTTCCCATCTGCCCATATAGAAGCTTGAAAGATGCGCAGTGGAAATGAAATGCTGATGTCAAAAGGATTGATCGTAAGGGTTATTCAGTGGTGTATGAACTTCGGAAGGCTGTATTTCAGCAAAGGTGTTTCTTCATGATCCTCCTCCGCCCTGAGCAACTCCATGTGGATGAGCCAAAGACCGTAATCCAAGTCAGGGCGGGGCATGGCTAGATGGATCAGTCTTTTATTCCTGATGGTGTTCGTCAGTCGTTCGCAAAAGGCATCCTGAAACTTTCCCATATGGGTCTGGCGTCGGCCAAGCCACCATAGATCATGGCCGATATCAGGAGACGGTGCAGATACCATCCAGTCTGGAACTCGCGGGCTTCAGCGAAGCGCAACTCCCACTCGTTGATAATGCCCCGAGCATAGCAAGCCTCTTGAAAAGTGTCGTGACAAACGCCATCCACCGTGCAAAGATCCTCGAAGCTGGTGGGTCCCGGTGCGATGCCCAGGAGGCAGCGGAGGTAATAGATGTCCCCTTGAAGGGGTGAATCGGGATGCATGTGGCCAATCTGGTCGGAACGATTCACACGGCGTTTCCACTTGTCTCTGATCGATAGCAACCAAAAGTTAGCTCCAACGACAGTGATAGGGGAGACCAAAAAGTCGAACTTACTTGCCACGCGAAATGCCTAGGGAAGTCTTGGAGCAAATGCTTCTCGTCTAGATGAAGAGCATTGTAGCTGACGAAAGCCATTAATTCGGTGAAGAACCCAGTCTGTGGAGCCTTCATCCCTATAGGTGACGGTATGCATGCCGGGAAGATGTATCACCAATCCTTGACCGACGGAGCGTGTTTCTGGCGTGGATACTTGAAAATGTGCCAAGCACACTCCATGAAGCCAATATAACGCCCACTGACATATTGTTGGATTTCATTTGGGCCTGTATCAAACTCGACGGTGGCACGATCCGAGGCCTCGTGGAGATACTTGTGAATATATTTCACCGAGTTAAGACCCCGGCATGCCTCGTATAGGATTTGTACTTCCAGCACAGATAGGGATTCATTCCCCGCCTCCAAGAAAAGAGATGAGTGGTGGGAAAGAAACTCTGAAAAGGAGTATGTACTCAGGTATCTATATCTCAAATATCCTTTGATTAGTGCTTTCGACCCGGAAAGAAGAGACATACACGATGGAACAGAAACCCTCACTCAAATAAATATCCATAAAAGAGAGATATACAGTGGGAAAAAACCTCTGAAGGGGTGGTGTGATTATCGACTTTGATTGGCCAAACAGAATGAGAAAGAGAAACCCTGAAGGGGGGTGTATATGAAATTCTTTGGTTATTGGCTCAGAAGGGTGAGTGATGGAAGAGAAGCCCGAAGGGTAACTACCTAACGCACGTCACTCAAATATCCAGAGCCAGTCAACTCCTGCGATCAATTCATCTAATGGGCCGAACAGACAGAAGGGAGGTTACTTAGATATCCCTCTGGTTGCGTTAGCATCTAAATCTCCTAAGAGTGAGTTCCAGCAATCTTACCCAAGGGCCCCACCGCTTTTTGTTATCCGCCGTAGTTGAACTAAATTGGATATTGCATGAGATTGGGTACATTACGTATCACATGATGGATGACTTGCATCATTGCCTCAGGAACTCATTTTGGTGTTCGGTAACCGGTTCGTACTAATGTATGTATGTCATACTAGTACATAACGGATGATACGATCGCACCAAACTAAGTCAAGGTTAGTGCAAGAAAGAAAGAACGCGCTCTTGTTCAATTTACGCGTGTTTCCAAGCCGAATTAAGCCAACTCGCGATCTTCGCGCGTCTTCTTCGGCAGGCTTCAAACCGCCCACCAAAGTCATGCTTGTCGAGACTGAGACGAGCTGAATTGGATGCAACAGTAGTTATCTGTTTGTTATCCTGCTTGCGGAGGACGGAAATTGGGCAGTGCCCGCCAGATGAGTTTCTTGGATGTTTTCTGAATAATGTCTTTGATGCTCTTCCTTTCTTCCCTTTATACCCACCCCCACTTGAATATTTTCTCTCTTTCTCTCTCTTTCTTTTGCCCGAAACATGGTGGAGGTGCTCAGTACATTTCCCACTCGTCCTCCCACGCCGCCGCGAGCGTCATCCCATGTATTTCTTCATGGTGATAGCGACCGAGCATTAGACTCTCAACCCTTCTTACACACTCCCGATGATTCTCCGCCCTCGACAAACGGTTCCGTGAACGCTCGCTCGGGTGAACGTTCCAAGCGTGTGAATTTCTCTCCATGGACGAAGTACATTAAAGCGCCGTCCTTCCCCAGCTCATCGTTACCCGGCAAAGCGGAGTTGAGGACGTTGCCGCGATCCAAACAGTGCAAGCCGTCAAAGTCGATTCTCAAACCCTCGAACAGTCCCCTCCCGTCGAGTCTGTTAGCCTCGGGTCATCCCCTGACGGCCGAGTCCTTTGCGATGCTCTTGAAGTCGATCACTCAGCAACTGGCCGGCGAGTCGCTGAGCTCGCGACTCGATGCGTACATGCATCTGTTGGGGGCATTGAAGGCATATGAGGGACTTCCCCAAGAACAAGCATTGTCAGGAAACCTTGGCCTTCTCACACAGTTCATTCAGCGGGATATATGCAGGGATCTCATCGAGAACCATGGTCCTCTAGAGGTGAATCTCGTCATTCATGCACTCAAGTTGGCCATTGTTTTTGTCTGGGATTCATCGCTGTCGCCACAACTCTCGGATGACTTTAGAAGCTTCATTATGGACAAATCAGTCAATTGCCTACAGGAGGTCAGGGTGCCGAAGTCGGTCTTGATCCATTACATGCATCTCCTATCAACCCAGAATTTCTCTCCAAAGATCATGACGAACGGGAGGGTAGCGCGCATCCTCTCTGCTTTAAGCGATGTCACCGACCGCGTCAATGGGAATGGTATTATCTCTCACCGACTGATCATTTATCAACGTTTGCTGAACCAGTCCAAACCAACCATGGCCAACCACTCAACGTTATGGGTAAAGCCTTTGGTCTCCGGGTTGCTCCACCATATCAAAGACACCAGAGCAAAGGCGATTTCTTTGGGTATCCAAGCCTCTCTAGCGTTGGGTCCCAACGCAAATGTGTCGAGTACGGTTCGGGACATCTTCGACAAGCCGCTCGACCAAGGCAGGAGACTTGTGTCAGAGATCTGTGAACGAATGTCCCGGATGATGTCATCTACTGAAAGTGGGGTCCATGTTCCTCAGATTTGGAGTGTCGTAGTCCTCCTGCTGAGGAGCAAAAGGGTCAACATTAACCAGTGGGGCCATTTCAAGGAGTGGGTGCTGGTCCTACAGAAATGCTTCAACTGCAGTGAGCCCGCAGTCAAGGCACAAGCCGTCGTGGCATGGAACCGGTTCGTATATGCCATTAACTTGAATGAGTCGACCAGTCTTTCCATGATCAGGATGCTCACGAAGCCCATCATGTCTCAACTGGACCGAAAGAAGCATGGCAAGGCAGGATCATCGACGACTCAAATAGCTCTTTCCAGCTACTACAATCTACTGTACTACGCGTTCCGTCCATCTTCATCCTACCAACATCTTGATGTAATCTGGGAGGAATATGTTGCTCAACCCTTTACTGGTCTCTTCTTGTCGACTCCAAATCTAATCAACTCCGCTTGCCAGGCGTTATCCTCTCTACTACGGAGCTCCCAAGCCAAGGTATGGACTGAAAATAAAGTGATCGAGACGAGCAGGCTTGAACCGGAAGATCTCTTAGCATTAGATTGCAAATGGGTTAGGTCACGCATCGCTTCGGTATTGAAGGTTTTCGAGACGCTTCTGAAACTCCCGGTCTGGACCGATGGTGCCGTTCACGAATCCAACATTGCTCCTACTTGGAAATGCCTCTTGAGCGCCCTGTCTGAAGCATCGAGCAAAGAAGTCAAGCCGTCAACCGAATTGATGCAGGCTGTCGCCTGCCTCCTTGGGTTATTGCAACGCCTTTGGAATGGCGGTCCGCCTTCACTATCTGCCTTTGGGGATGATGCTATTGATGTCTTTTTCAACCGATTTGGCTTTCTATTGACGTCGATCATGGCCACGCTCGGCGCGTTACCTTTTACCGAGAAGCTCCTCTTGAAGACCGGACAAGAGACTTTCCAAATGGCTAACACACCGACACATCGACGTGCACCAGCTGATATCAATCTTGATACTCCTCTAATGCATCTACTTCGACTAGTCAGCGTTTTTCCTAAGCTCACCACTCCCACAACGGCGTATTTCCGCCTCGTTGATGGAATTCTTGAAGCAGCATCAAAAGGAAGGCAGTCAAGAGGATCTCGACTAGATTTGTTTGAGAAATGCTGTGATCTATGCCCACTCGATTCTGAGACCTATTTGCCTTCTCCCTCGAACTTCGCACCATTCATATGGGAAGCGACTGCAACTTTAACTGGAGAATGTCTTCGCTCAGTTCAAACAGAGGCTGTCAAAGATCATGATGGCTCCCTGACATACGACTATGACAAGGTGACCAAGATTCTCCATCGTGGCGCGCGATATAGGCACGTTGACTCAAAGTGGAGTCAGCTACTCGAGGCTTTTGTACGTGTTGTACGAATCGAACGTGGGGAGCGTGCAGTTGCCGGTGTCATTATTGAGCCCTTGGCAGATGTTTTGAAGCAATTAGATCTCAACCAGATTCTGTTGCCATCTACGGCTCTTCTTAGACAATCCTTGTCTTCGCCTTTCTACCAGCGGGTTGGAGTAAACTCGACAGCGGAAAGATTTGCGCATCAGCCATTTGTGCCCAATCAAACCGATGAATCATTCCCTCCTCATAAGCTCTTGCAGCTTGTGGGCAGGGTACTCTCGGAGTCTTACCAGGGCCTTAACTCTACCGAAACCGTAGTTATGACTGAGTTTATCGAAACGTTGACTTCGTTTTTTAGAGATCATAGCTTAGATTCGCGGTCGTTGTTCCTAGAGAAGCTCCAAACATCGCTGGCATTGTGGTTGAGAGACGATGCGCGACAGCTCTGTCTTGAACGGAACGAAGATAGCCAGATATTAACCGCTGTATGTGCATTCAAACCCTTATAACCCTTTGCTCCGCATTGACTTTTGTTTAGTGTCGCTTGCTCGCAATAGCTATTGCAACTCTTCTGCAATCAGCCGTACCTCATGATACTCCCAACCTCAAGAAATTCGAAGTCATTATATCTGCTGGCCTAGAGTCATCACGACAGTCGACCGCAAATAAATTCATAGAGTTATGGAACTGTAGCTTTGGTTTCCAGGATGCTCTTGAATACCCGAGTACCGTACTGTCAGCGTTGCGGAGGCTAAAGCCCTTCGTAGAGTTGAAGCTACCATCTCTGCCTTTGTCAATCTCAGAGGTAGGCAGCAGGCTTTCTCCACCAAGGTTTCTATCGCTGACGTAGGTGCTAGGCCGATCTGGCAGTCCCCGAGCTCATAGATTCACAGAATAAGGACATTAGCCAAGACATTTTAAATAGGAGACATTACGGAGCTCAAGGAGATACAAGGCTTGCCGAGCTCACCCGGCCGAAAAGCCTTAGTTCCTCTCCTATTACCAGCGCGCTTGAGTCTGGCATTGCAAAACTACTTCCGAAGCCAGTCGATTCGACTCCGAAACGGGGCCCTCGCCATAATAATTCCCAAATCCAATTCCTCGCTGTCGAGTCATCGCCGTCAAATACATCCTATCTTGATAGTCAGCTTCTTACTGAGCATCAGAAAGAGGTTCAAGAAAGACAACGGAATGAAACCCCCCTATTTTTGGAAGTGTTTCGAAGAAGCACGCCTGATCGCTCGAACCAAGTCAAGGACTTAAATTTTGCTGCTTCTTTGCAACTACCTGACTTGCACAGGCCGGAGCCGACTACTGACGTGCCTCTAACTCCCACACTTGCTATGGGTTTACCCGATAATGAGGACCTGTTCTTCGGTTCCTCGCCTACTCCGGGTTCAAAGGGTCATACTCATAAGGATGAGTCCAGACTTCCATTTCTGACTAAGCAGACTCTTCAAGCATATGAGCCATCTGATCCTCCGTCTTCGCCGCCAGTAGTGGGTTTATCGTTACAGAAACGCCGTAGGCCCTTACATCTTAGTTCTCCGTCACTGCCTGGCGACAGTGATTTAAAAGGGACGGGAGAAAGCGAAGCCGGCCCTCTTCAAGGTGAAGGTATCGGCAAGTGTATCACTTCCGCGGTGATCATTCCTCCAGTGCAGGGAAATGGAGAAAAGTTCAATGGATGTGAGGGTGATGAGAAAGGGATTCAAACTTCTCGGATACCTGGGGAGCTGAGTGGATCACATTCATTGAAAGACGAGAACTTCATAATTTCTATCCCCCACAAGTCAACATCAGTTCAATTTACTGAGGATTACAATGAGAATTCTGAGACTGCAATCACAGAACAAGCCCCGGTGGGTGTCGAAGTCCTAATAGAGTCACCAGGCCGTCCAGATTCGGATAACAGTGCACCCGATCAAATGATCATAGATTCATGCAGTGATGACTTGGAGCTGCAAATTGCTTCTCAATTGGAGCAGGATCTCGGGCTGGCCCTAGACTTCAGTGACGAGACAAATACCCGGCCTCTAGATAATGCACCACGAAATTCACCGGTAACAAGGAAAAGAAAGAGAAAAACTACTGAGTCTCCTACCCACGACGGATCAAAGCGTCGATCCTTGGGAAATAATTCCATAATCACAAGAGCTGCTGCCATGGACAGACCCCTGGAATCTTCTTTGACAGAAACTAGAAACTATCGTTTTGATACTTCAAGTTCCCAGGAAGACACGGCCTTCTTTTCGATTCAGACTCCTAGCAAGCGAAGGGCTATATCTAATGGGGAAGGAATTGGTGTGGGGGAGTCGGGATTAACAAGAAAAAATCGTCTCCCTGGCGACACCACAGATAAGGGCTTAGTTCCTTCTACTACGGATAACGACAACTCGCTGCGAAAGAAGAGAAGATCGCCTAAGGCAAAGTCGAAAGTAACCCCAAGAATATCTAGGGTCACCCGCCCTGTCACGAAAAAGTCCATTCCCACCAAATATGTGCTAATGAGTGAAGAGTCGCAAAGCAGAGAATCAAGTCGCTCACCAGAAGGAAATAAGCTTTCAAAGGCGTCTCGGAAACAGGGAATCACGAATCATAAAGTCATCGACGCACAACCATTTGAATCAGATGACCGAGAAATAATGAGTACAAGAATTCAGCCACCTGAATCGAATGCAACGCAGGATGGGTTTTCAACCCAAACGGGGGAGACATGTCTAAATACAGGGGGCGAAGCTTCTGGAGACGGGATAGTAAAGAGCTGTGCATGTCACTCGGCATTGTCGGGGCACATTGCCGGTGACCCTGCAATTACGGGAGAAGGAATCCTTCACTCCCTCCGAAGTATTTTAGACAAAATCAGAAAGGCGACTTTTGGGAGGGATACCCTGAGAGAAATAGATGATGTGATGTTTGATATCCGGGTGGCGAGCTATGATGCAGCGAAGCTTGGTCATTGATTTTTTTTTTTTTTTTTTCTGGTTATGCATAGCAACGGCGCAGAGATATGTTGGTCTTTTCTGGGGGGACTCTCTTTCCTGATTTCAAATATTTGTTTTCCTCACTTGTAAAATAACAAAAGGCCGAACGGGGCGCATATGATGGTTCCTACTTGACTTAAACTTGGGAATTGGCCAGTGAGTGAAATTGTTTGTGTTCACGATACATAACAAGAGGAGGACAGGACGTTTTTATTTTGTTACTGACTTTACATAGGAATATCAAGACAATTTTACGTTAACACTGCCACTAGAGTTGCCGTAACAAATTATTAAATTTGGTGGTATCCTTGCAAATGGTCACTATAGATTGTCCACTGGGCACCCAATGGCACCCTTTGGTACACAAATTATTGGGAACGTTTGTGGAATTTATGAACCATCAACATAGATCATTTAAGTAATATTTATTTTTACTTGAACGCCTCTTCGTGGCCACCCAACGCTGCCGCGGCACTGCCTATTCCTCCAACACCTACCTAGCCACCTTGCCACGTACAATTGAGGAAACCTATAAAATAATGATCCTCTTGCCCTCTATCAAAAAAAATCTTGTCCACCCCTGAATCTGGATAAGAGAAAATGGTTTAATGTTTAATGTTCGGCTATCTGAAATGTGACACTTACTTCCGCCGACTACAAGCAAACCGACGTTATCTCAGTAGGCTCATCCCCTGCGCTAAAGATAGTCCATGCTTCCACGCCTACAAATCCTCCTGCTCCTCTCCTGGACCCAAATGCTCTTCCACGACGCGTTCCCCTCACCCTGCTCCTAATACGCGTCCCCTACTAGCACCTTCCTGAAGAGCAATGGAAGATGATACAGAACTTCCTGCGTTGGAGGACATAAAGATAGAGTATTGTACCCGTTGCAAAGAGCGTTGGTTCGATATGAGGTTAAGGGGAGGAGTCCGTCACAATTGCTTTAACCGTGACGAGAAAAAAAGGGACCACAAAGAGGATGAGATCCCTTTCTTAATGTCTATGGAGAATAAGATGGATCCGGATGAGGTTCCGGCTTGTCTGCCAATTCATGTAGAACTTAGTCAAAATGGTCGATGTTCTACCTAATCTGCCCTCTGAGCTGGATATCGTCATTTTGCGACCCTCTGATCGCGTGTTTGACAGTGTAAACGGCAGTTCAAAGGGTCTTTCCGGGTCTTGGCTCAAATATCTAAAGCGACACCGCCCCGATTACCGATATATCAATATATGCGATGAATGACTTGCTGCACTTCCGGAGGATGGCGATGTCTCATTTCTCTTCAGGATACTGATGAGTTGCATGGGCGAGGAAGAACCCCGTGATGCCCGTGTGGAAGAACCTGAATCCCGATGGGCCCCAGTTCAGGAGCAAATGCGGATTTCCATTCTAATATTCAGGTTCGGAATCACAGAAAGGACATCCGCATTTACTCCTGAACCGAGCCCATCGGGAGCAGGTTCTTCCACACGGGCATCACGGGGTCCTTCCTCGCCATGGCTATCGACATGCAACTCATCCGCATCCTCTGTTGTACCGTGGATAACCTGAAGAGAAGACGAGACATCGCCATCCTCCGGAAGTGCAGCAAGTCATTCATCGCATATAGATAATCGGGTGGTGTCTTTAGATATTCAAGCCAAGTCTGAATATGACCTTTGCGGACCTGAAAAGACCCTTTGAACTGCCGTCTATAATGCAATCACTGTCAAACAGCCAAACACGTGATCAGAGGGTCGTAAAACGATGATATCTAGCTCAGAGGGTAGATTTAGTAGAACATCGACCATTTTGACTAACATGAAACTCACGCAGTGGCCGGAATAGTGATACTGGTGGCCTCGATATCGAAACACCATCATCTGTACATATGAGCGAGCAATAATCACCAGAGTAAACTTTGGCAGATGAGCCGGAACCTCACCCAGACCCATCTTATTCTCCATAGTCATTAAGAAAGGGGTCTCATCCTCTTTGTAGTCCTCTTTTTTTTCGTCATGGTTAAAGCAATTGTGGCGGACTCCTTCCCTTAACCTCATCGAACGAACGCTTTTTGCAACGGGTGCAATACTCTATCTTTTTGTCCTCCAACGCAGTGTGGAAGTTCCGTATCATCTTCCATTGCTGAAACCCTGGCGTGCTGGGAGTTGGGGGACGTGTATTAGGAGAAAGAGGATTTGTAGACACGGAAGCAGGCTGGGTTTGGGGTTGTATATGAGCCGTAGGACGAGCATCCGACTGTATTGGAGCTGTAGACTGAGCTTCGGGCGCCAAAGGAGCTCCCGTGGACCGTTTCCTGGCAGGCTGGCCCTGTCGGCCCCCCTGCAAGTTTTCACGACAGGTTCCATAGACTTCGCTAGATAGATTAGAAGGATCGCGAAGAAAGAAAGACAGGTCACAACTCTTTTTGCAGGCCGAACAGCGCTTGGGTTGAGGATTCGAGTCCAGGAGTCAGGACTCGAGTAGGGGTATTTGTGGGCGTGGAAGCAGGCCGATTCTTGGGTTGTAGATAAATCGTATGGCGACCATCCGACTGTACATGAACCACTCACAGGCTGTAAAGAAGCCCCTGATGGTGTAATGGTGCGACATTTCTTGGTGAGATGGACCGGAGGTGATTCTACACTAACAAAGCGGAAGATTGAGTGGTTAGCAACGCTTTATTTAGTCGTAATTCGGCTGCGATGGAAGGAATAGTTGAATTGGCCGAGCAGAAAGCTCTACGTGATATAACTTATTCCATTACCCAGGAGAATCCGTCATTAAAAAGGGTGTATCCCCTACACCGTCAATGCCTTCGACGCCTGAGGCATAAACGGCAATAACAATGCCACAACGTGCTGACCAATAAAGATAAAAATTGCAATACTTGAAACGCTACAAACTGATCCGGCTTAATATAGTGTCGTGGTGAGGCACAATGTCACAACGTTGATGATCTCTATACCTCATACTACAGGTTGACATTTCAAGTATACTATGGTTCCAGACGTATCGTCGAAAGGAGACTTGCTGATATTGAGTTCAAGAACAGGGCGGATACATAGGTATGTCTCCGACGAACACCTGCTACATAGAGGTCTTTAGCCCGGTCTGTCTTCGAATAAACACCATTGCAATTGCAATCTTACCTAGGTAGGTAGTTTTTTATAACCAATCGCCTAATCCCATAGAGCGATAGTTTAGTAATCAGATTGATTGCAATTGTGCGAAGCAATCTTATTAAATAAACCTATCATAGATCGTGTGCAAAGGCTTTCACTCTACCGTTTTTCACGGTGTAGTAATAACGTTTGGGGGCCAAGAGTGTAGGTATGTATGACTAGAGAAATACGAGTATAACTATCCCTGTAGGGGCAATTTCCATTTTTGGATTATGCAAGTAATTAGGTAACAACCATATGCATACAAGAAAGGAAATTGCTAGTTAAGGACAACACCTGAAATGGTTATCATTTGCAGCTCAGAATAATATAGTTCTTCGATGTAGCCAATCGGATCTGATGACTAAAAGGATATTTATAAATAGTGGCTGATACATTGTACTAGGTAGTAATAGAACTAACGTTTGTGGCGTTTCAGCGTAAACCTAAACTTTCGCATATAAGCTTAATCCTTAGTGGCGTTTTTTTAGGGTCTCTTGACTATGATATGATATTATATTCTGCTCATGCGTACAGCTTGCTTCTTTTGCCACCGATCTTTGCAGTCACTCACTTTTATCCCTTGACCGTTGCAGACTAATTCCGTCGCAAACGTCTATATTATTCTTGCGCAACAATTTCCTCATCTATCACCCGCCATTCTCCAAACATAGTACTATAAAGTGCGTTTGTTTGGAGGCGCAAGAAGCCCTATGGTGAGGAACCCTCCTCCTTTGCTGTTCCCTGCCTTCCGAGATTGGCTAAAGATACAGGTAATTATACTACTATTCTCGACTGGATCGAAATCTTGAGTTCCGACAAGTTTATGTGTCATTGTGTCATTCTGTCCCTGCCATAAAAGGGAACATCGAATAAACGTTACCGCACACATGGTTAACAGGGGGCCTAGTAGAGGATGCTTTGTATGCAAGAAAAGGAAAATAAAGGTTCACTGAGTGTGTCAAACCCCAGTAGACTAGACTAAGCTGATATCCCGCATGCAGTGCGATGAGACGAAGCCGGCATGTTCACGATGCCGAATGTCAGGATGGATGTGCCCCGGCTACAAATCCGAAGCAGAATTAATATTCCGCCATCAAACAGACTCTGTGAGAAAGAAGCTACAGCCTTCTCAGGTGACCATGCTATGCGGTCTCGAGGGTCATAGCCGGTCATCACTTCCAGGTGAAGTGCGCGTGCGTGAGGTCTTCCCTTCAGCTGTGGACCGCGCAACTTCATTCTTCATCCATCAATACGTATTCCAGGGGCAAGCTTCATCGCACGGCAATCATGACTACCTCCCGGCCCTTTTGCAGGAAGATAACGGTGGCGCCCTCGGCACCATCACCGCAGCTGCGGGCTTGGCCGGCTTAGCTAACGCGGGCAACGCAACGACCTGGAGATCCGAAGCGTACAGCTTATACGGACGAGCCATTTGCCAACTTAAAATCGCACTAGATGACCCAGTCCAGGTCAAGGCAGATCAGACACTTGCCGCTATAATGTTGATGGGGACCTTTGAGGTAACTCCGTCCCAATTCCCTGTGACGAAATGCTTCGAACTGATCAACCACACACAGACAATCGCCTCTGCTCATGCAGATGCGGATTCGATGAAATCCTTTGGCCAGCACACCGTCGCGGCCGCCCGGTGCATCGAACTACGCGGGCCCTTCCAATTTCGCAATGAAGCCTCGGTAAAGATGTTCTTGCAGCTACGTCACTTGATTGTACAGTTAACATTCATACTTCACATACTATCTGGGACTGATATGGAGGCAGGTCATGATTTATCATCAATTCCAAGAACACATCCCCTACGCTCTCGAGCGATGGTCGTCTTGGGCTGAACCCATCCAACGCAAGGACGGATCACCCGCGAATCGCTTTTCCGAGCTTAACGACCGCCTTGCTGCCGTCAGAGCCAAGATCAAGCGTGAGTCCATCTGCACTCCATCCGTTGTGGCATCTCTGCTTCTCTCCATAGACAATGAACTCGAGTCATGGAGAAGCACGCTGCCACCCTCCTGGGGGTACAGGTCCTACAAGTCCCTCAACCCATCGACCGACACGTACGAGTCGCATTACGATGTATATTCCGATCTTTGGGTCGCGTCGATGTGGAACGATTACCGATCCGTCCGCCTTACAATCTATGAGCATATCATGTCTACAACGCTCAAATATGGGCTGGAAGAGGACAAAGAGTTGCTCCAGATTGCCACGACAGTCCTCCGGGCGATGGCCAATGATGTCTGCCGCAGCGTCCTGTTTCACCTTGGTCATCAAAGCCAGACTGACATTGAGATCCCGGATGACGTGGCAATACCTGGCGGCTACTTGCTGTTTGGGCCACTGTACCTGTCCGGCGTGCTACGCACAACCCCAATGGCCCAAAAGAGGTGGATTGCCTCGAAATTACGACAGATAGGCGTTCGCATGGGCTTGGGGCTGGCCTTTTCCATGTCTGAAAATCTGCTGAGAATGGACAATAATTCCCTTTGAAAGCAAAGCCTGGTTCATCGGGGAGTGGTATACACGTACCGGTACCCAGATACATTGATGATCACCTTGAAGCGCGCAATTGCAAGCTGTAATCATATATTCTGATATTAAGAAACTTACAACTGAGCATATGAAATTCTCACACTTCATGCCGAAACCGTCTAGCGAATTTCAGCTATCTGCAACATTCGTCGGTTCTCGTATATCAGGGACGGGTCGCCGTGGATAAGGTCCACTTGTATCACGAGTTGTTGTTGGACGCGTTTAGCTTTTGGTCTGACATGGGCAGGTCTCCCACCGCCTTTTTTGGGGAGGTAAGTTTTACCCCTCCTTTAACTAACCTTATTAATAAAAAGCGATGACGGAACTCACTGACATACATACCCCTCACATCTTGTTTAAACACTCAGAACAAGCTCTGTTGTTTAACTAAATTACGTATGAACCCTATCTCCCCAGTTAGTACAATCTTTGACGTTACAGCTGATTATACGGCTTCATAGATTTTATACGGTCGTATCCCGTGTTAACGTCCTGCAGGTGATAAGCCACTTTTGGCGGGGTAGGTCAATCATGGACCGTTCTAACAAGCCCGCTTCCATTGGAGTGGCAGCCTCGCTGCCCCAGCCCACCGTGACCGTTCATGAGAATAGAATCGATGCTTCGCTACCTACAGGCGAATCAGTCACCGTCTATTTATATGGGGCTACGGTGACGTCGTGGAAGCTAGCCACTGGAGAAGAGCAGTTGTTCGTCAGCGAAAAAGCCCATCTTGATGGGTCTAAGCCCATTAGAGGGGGTATTCCGGTTGTATTTCCGGTACGTGATAATTCAATTCCTTGGAATTAGAAAATTGATGCGAATCCTCTAAGGTCTTCGGCCCGCCACCGAAGAACCATGCCACATCCTCTCTACCACAGCATGGCTTCGCGCGGAATTCATATTGGGAGTTTCTGGGCAAATCATCCTCCGAGTCACTGGGAAATGACACGCGGAAGGGGGATGATTCTGTTGTGCTCGACTTTGGCCTTTCCTCTGCTATGCTAAGCGAGCAGTTTCGCAAAGCGTGGTCGTACGATTTCGGCCTTGTATACAGTGTGACCCTTTTTAAGGATAGCTTGCGTACTTCGCTTCGGGTACAGAACCAGGGAAACCAACCGTTTGAATTTCAATTCCTAATGCACACCTATCTCAGAATCAAGGTGGGTCATGTGCCATGTCCCGATCTATAAACTGCACTTCCTTTTTTGTGTGTATCTGACCTGGGCTGATTTTCTAACAATTGCTCCTAACAGGACATTTTGAGCATCCGTATCAAGAATCTGCAGTCCAAGACTTACGTTGACAAGACTGAAAGTTACGCAGTCAAGACGGATTCGTCACCAGCAGTAGTCATCATGCGAGAGACCGATAGTGTCTATCAATCGCTAGACCCGAATGTTCCCATCATCGTCGCATCGTCCGAGGACGACAACCCTATTTTTTCAATTTTTCGCGAGGGCTTGGATGATCTTACCATTTGGAACCCGTGGGTAGAGAAAGCGAAAGGAATGAGCGATTTTGGAGACGACGAATACAGACAAATGGTTTGTGTCGAGCCGGGTTCTGTGAGTTGCTGGCAGACACTGGATGCGGAAGATGCTTGGGAAAGTGGACAGACGATCCGATCCGGACATTGATCAGACCAACTGGTGTTCCGGGAAGAGAAGGAAAAAAAAATCAAAGAAAAGGAAAAATCTTTTTGGATAAATTACTTGTTAGAACAGTTGCTTGAGCAATTTGTTCTTCCGTGGCGCCAGCTAAGGGATCTGGTAGGAGTTCAATAGTCCTTGGAATAGCCTTCTTTTATACCAATGCGTTTAGATCTAGTTTTATTACGGAAATTGATCGTAATCTTCAATAACATGTTCTGTTTTCGTCAGAACTCATACTCAATTGTAGTGGCGTCCACCTTGAAAGGAATGTCCAAACAGGACAACACATCAATCGATAAGGAAAAAGCCTTCCTTAAGGCAAAATAACCTGGAGGGAATGTTTTTTTTGATAAATAAGCACCTTCTAATAGGCTTCTATCATTTGAAATCATTGAAATGTGCTCCACAGTTTCGGAAGTGATGAAACAAAGCACAACATGGGTCTATGGGATATTGCACCATTGTAGCTCGCCCTGCCCTGTGCGTGGGATCACTGAAGAGTTCAATTGCAAGTGAGACCTGCTCGGATTCTTTATCTTTTTCTTATGTCTATCACTGTCTCATATGACGCGTTTTGGTCTCCTACACTCAGTCTTCACTGCAACTCTTCTGACCATATCAAGTAGACGTGGAGAAAACTCGTCTGGGAAATCCAAACTCCCACAGGCATCATCGGGCGAAAGCCAGACGACTGAAACCTTCATTGGCATAGAAGACTGCCATAGCCCTATCCAGGCTATCCTTTGTCATCCCGATCGTCCTGGTCGGAACAGACATTAAGCCCAGAACAACTTTGTGACATTCTCCTTTTTATTTATGAACATGAGGACTGAGGGTATCAAGTGGACCACAGACTTGCCATCGGCAGTGCTTTAGCCCATCACCTTCCAACGTGAGTTAGCTCCTCATTACTCAAGTCATGCATATTACTAAAGACTACTTACTCACATTTACTGCTAGTGTTCGTCTTTTCATACCTAAGGGTCACCCAGACACCGAGTATAGAAACCATCGTACTGGGAGCCCAGCACACTTCTTACCAAACTAAAGAGGATACCTAGGTATTGACCTAGGATCCGTCGGAGCAGGAAGTAGCTCTCGTGCGGGGCACGAACTGCAATGAACAAAAGTCTTCCCATCAGTGTTGTCTTGTATGTACTGAGGGTCGAGGGGACCGAGATAAGTCTTGTACATCAATAGACGTTCCATCATCGACAACATGACATGCAGTGGCAATCGAGGGCCAGTACTGTACAACGACTACACAGAGTTGGTTGCGAGAGGTCCACCATAGAACGAATTCGAGGGAAATATGGAAGGCATTGCCACTGCAGGTCATGTTATCGATGATGGAGCGTCTGTTTATGTACAAGAGGTCCCCCAGACCCTCAGTACAGTTATAGACAACATTGATGGGAAGATTTTTCTCGACCTGAATTTAGTTACCCGCAGGCTTGGAGTAGGAGTAGGAGTAATAAGGTCCTCTTGTTGTTGTTGCATTTTATTTAACGAGCCGAGGGCTGCATGAGTTTTACGTCTTGGCAGGCCTTAACATATCCTGTTGTTGTTGTTGCATTGTTTTACGTCTTTAAGCGGCCGGCATTCATACGGCCAATTTTATGCCTCGGCAGGCCTACATAGTTACAAAGAAGAGGAGAAACAGCAATAACGATGCACATTGTTGTTGTATTAATTTATTTAACGTGCATAGGACGGCCAAGGCCTTGTTACATTAGGATGCACATTTAGTATGCGATCTGATCTTTAAAGATAATAATCATCGCTACTTTTCTGACTTGTTGGCGCCGATGGTCAAGGGGTTACGATACGGTCCTCCCATTTTCTATTTGGTCAGACCGTGGCCCGGGTTCGAATCCCGGTCGGCGCATCAGATTTTTTTCTCGGTCTTTTTTTTGTCAAAATTCCCCCGTATCATCTCTTACGGTTTTGGCCCGCCCCAAAAGAAAGGTCTGATAACCCGTATCTATGTGACAGGTAGAGCTATCAACTATTTGCAATCTCAATTCAACGAAAGCAAAATTCCCTAAATGACAATAATAACATTTCTTCCCAATCTCCACGGATCGGACTCACTACCTCCATGTACATTTGCACCCTCGAAGGAGAACAGCGATAAATTCCGTAGTTTTATACGCGGGTCTCTTTACTGTGTTGGTCTGTCTCGATTGGCCCAACCGGTTATTGAACCGCAATGCATCGGTCCTTGTTGTCCATCTCTCTTCACTCACTTTTCCTACTACTAGTATTGGTATTACATCCACAACCATATTATCATGCAGCGGCAGCGGCAGCGGCAGCGGGAGAAATGAATGCCTGAATTGCCTTGGTGACGTCACCGTCATGGACCTTTAAAAGCTCTGTTGCCTTGTTCTTGGTCAGGTCTAGTTCCTCGACCTATCGCATTGTCAAAGTCAGCTTGATTGTTTTAAACACTGGCATGACGTGACGGATAATTTAACAGTGTTGGTCATTCATGGTAGAGACTCGAGTAATGGCTCATTTGAAAAGGCGACAACGCAGTTGCATTCTTGTACTCACGACTAGTAGAATATCTTCTGCTGCAATTTTGACAGCCTTCTTCTTTATATTGTCCGTTTCCTTTTTGAGGGCACCACCCTGTCCTGGGCCTATAGAACCCTTGGTACCTGCTGCACAACCAGCTACAATCTCCAGTCGGCTCATCGCCTTACCCAGAGCCTCTTGGTCCACTGCTGAAGGGAGGGTTGAGCTTGCATCGTTGCTCGATTGGGAGATTTCGTTGGCATTGAGCGACGAGAGCGCTGCAGCAGCTTTGCGGTCTTCTGCGGTTTTTGGAAGCTGCTGCTCCGGGGTTTCGGTATCAACAGAGGCGGAGTTGAGAGAGTTGGTCATAGTTTCCTTCTGCTTCTTTTTTTTTTCCCTATTGCTGATTGCTATTGCTGAGCAACATTAATTTCGCACTGTCGTATTGTGCTTAATTTTTTGCTGGCAAAATATCTCTCAACCGCTATATTCACCGCTCTCAAGTTACTCTATTGAGCCAAGTACTCTATATGCGAAAAATTGTTTTTAATGAAGGCACGCGAAACCCAATTGATGACTTCAAATAATATTAATGAAGGAGAAATTATGCATTGCTATTGCTATATTAAATCTGTCTACTTTTTCTATTCCAGAGAGAAGAGAATTGCATATTAAAGACCTTGAAATGTTGAGATTGACAAGTTGACAACGTTCTACAGCTGAAATGAAACATGCACATTCTGTTGGGTTTAGGAAATCACATGCAGTTGGGAACTTGGGAAGGATGTATGCAGACCTTGGTTCGATATTATGAACCGGTTATCACCAATTAGTTAGGTACATACAAGGCACCTAACCTAATGTTTCTGCCGAGTCCCGACCCAGCGAAGCAAGACCTCTGTGGCCATTTGTTGACACAACTTTTAGAACCATGCTGCCTGTCAATCTTATTAAACATCGTAACGCCTCTAGTTCCACAAATTGGCTTCCTGCATCTTTCAATTGGAAGCTTATTAGCCCGAATTCATTTCCAATTGGACTCCAAGCTGTGAGTAGTAAACAACCGGGGAACGTGAGCACATCCTCCGAATAGACCAATCAGAACGCTAATATGTACAAAAAATTGCTTCCAAGAAGAGACAGATTCCAAGTTCTGAACGAAGGGTGACTCGTGAGGTAAAGAGTAAAACCTGGCAAGCGCTTTTGTTTTCTCGATTCGAGGCATGAAGGAGTGTCTAGACAAGACATGGAGTACGCCATCCTTCTCGAGGCTAGAGAAGGAAGAAAACTTGTACTGTACATATCCAAGATTCGACTCATCGGCTCATCGAGTTAACTAACTTTAATCTTCAGTCGGCGGTCCACGCCGGAGAACGCTCCCACCGGTCAGTTCGTATAAAACTCCTTGGGTTTTAAGATTACATGTATCAATATATCTAGTGGCGTGGCTTGCGAGCCACATTCCAAGTTAGGTGATGGTTGTCATCAGAAGGAAATATCTATCTATCTATCTATCTATATATATATACCATCATCCAGTTTGATCTGCTTAACTGCATACCTTGCATTGCATTTTCAGGATTTACATTTTCCTTCTTCAAGCGACAATAATGAAAGCTGCCCCCTTGACCTACCTCGTCCTGCTGGGCGTAGGGTCAGCTGCAGCTCAGCTATTATCTCCAGTTCTGGAAGCGAGGCCCGACAGAGTTACGGTATCTCTCTCTCCATCCGCAAGTGTTGTTGGCTCTTCCTTGGTGAAGCCCGCGGGTGGCGTGGAGTTCTTCAGTGGGATTCCATATGCTCAGCCACCAGTCGGCCAGCTTCGCCTAAAGCCCCCCCAGAAAATCACATCGCCACAGGGCATCTTCGATGGCACCAAGGTTGCACCAACTTGCTCACAGTTCACCGGCGCTCCTCTGGTTTTCAACGATACTTTCACGCAGCTGATTATTGGTGCCATCAATACCACATTAATCTGGACTCCTCTTCCCTCAAGCGAGGATTGCTTGATTCTCAACGTGATCCGCCCACCAGGCACCAAAGAGGGTGCGAAGTTACCGGTGATGTTTTGGATACACGGGGGCGGGTTTCAGGTACATATGGATATTGCTTCCTATTACCCCTTGGCAGATCTTGATGAATGGCTGACTTCGGAGGCACAGGCTGGCTCTAGTACTCAGTACGATGGTTCATATCTAGTCACCACTTCGGTGGATCTGAAGAAGCCTGTCATTTACGTTGCCGTTAATTATCGCTTGGCTGGCTTTGGGTTTATGGGAGGAAGAGAGATCCTCGCTGATGGCTCGGCAAACCTCGGCCTTCAGGATCAACGCATGGCACTTGAGTGGGTTTCTGACAATATTGCAGCCTTTGGCGGTGATCCCACTAGGGTCATCCTCTGGGGTGAGTCGGCTGGGTCACTGTCAGTTTTGGACCAAATGGGGCTGTACGATGGCAATAACACGTACATTGGAAAACCACTCTTTCACGGAGCCATTATGAACTCTGGCTCCGTCTATCCAGCTGACCCTGTCGATTGCCCCAAGGCTCAAGCAATATATGACACGGTGGTTGAGGAGGCGAATTGTACCCAGTCGAATGATACGCTTGCCTGTTTGCGAAACGTAGACTACGATACGTTTGTGCGGGCAACAAATTTCGTCCCCTCGTCCTTGTCGTACAACTCAATCGCATTATCCTATCTACCTCGACCGGACGGCAAAGTGATGGTCGACAGCCCTGAAGTCCTCGTCCAGCTGGGGAAGTACGCCGCTGTACCATTGATCATTGGTGGTCAAGAAGACGAAGGGACCTTATTTTCCTTTCCTCAGACGAACGTGAGTGACACATCGTCACTCGTTGAATATTTGTCTTCGGTATGCTTCGACGGGGCTACGAAATCCGAGTTACAAGTCTTTGTTGAAACATATGAGGAATCACTTTCTGCTGGATCCCCTTTTCGCACCGGTTCCGCTGGAGAGGTGTATCCTGGATTCAAGCGTTTGTCAGCCATCCTAGGCGACGTCGGGTTTACCATGGCACGTCGAGCCATGCTTTACGATGCCTTGAAGGCCCGTCCGTCCGTGCCCGTATGGAGTTACGAAGCGAGCTATGATTATGGAACTCCAGTTCTCGGGACCTTCCACGCCTCCGACCTCCTCCCAGTGTTCTTCGGTGGACCCCAGAGTTTCGCCAGCCAATCCATCTTTTACTACTACACCAATTTCGCCTATAGTTTTGATCCTAACGAATCTAGTTCAGGATGCCAAGGGTGTCTCACGGACAACAAATATCTATACTGGCCGAAGTGGATTGAGGCGAAGCAGTTATTGCATCTGCTTCGAGATAATTCGACCTTATTGACTGATAATTTCAGGTGGAACAGTTACGAGTGGATCGCGGCGAATCGGAAGTTGCTTCATTTCTGAACTCTGTGTTCAAGGTGAAGGCATCTGTATCGACTGTATTACGGACGTATATGATTGGCAGAGAGGCAGTTGGTAATGGGAAGAAGCTCCTATATTATCATAATGTACTGATTAGGCCATTAGGTAGGTCCAGCCGATTTTTGACTTTGGTCTAGCATAGGTATAATATCTATATAGTACTTTACGTTTTTTCTACTTTATGGACATGTCAAATTTTGTGTGGCGGTTCAACTCTTAAAGATTTCGAGCACTGTGTCAAGTTGTCAATGCTTACCACACCCATCACACAAAATTTGACATGTCGCCGGAATCAGACTTGCTTGTCAACAACAATAACAATATTTGTTGTGACTGAGAATTATTGACGTTTAGTACTATGGCGGATATTCATAAATAATACTCATTAAGGCCACCTTTTTCAACGCAACGCAACGCCACACGACCACATGAAAATTTCTAGATTCGTTTTGTAAACCTATAGTTCATTGCTTTTAAAACAAAGTTACAATAAAATAAATAGAAAGATCATACGTGGGGACTGCACACGTTCGCTAGAAAAAAGGGTGGACATTGGCACATCGCGTCAGCTAAACCACTTTAGGAAGGCGGTTAGAGGGCGGTGTATATTCTGCCGACAGAAAACAATACAGTAAGCGTGTACGGTAAAATACTTAGCGCTTCCTTGATACAAGCCACAGTACCGTTTAATTTACAGCACCACAACATGCAAGCACCCACCATCACTGAATCCTGATCATCAGGGACATAAGTCTTTAAACTTTTTTAAGTAAGTGATCATTGACTTCCACTGACCTGATCCATATACTACCCTATACTAACCTGGGTGGGAACATCAACTCTCAATAGTACTATAATACTCTCGTTGAATTCAATCGTCCTCCATTCGAGAAAGTCTTTCGGGTGCTCGACCACGTCTTTGCGCTCATGTCTATCCAATAAAACCCCTTTTGACATCTCCCCAAGTAACGCCCAATTTGATCAGCCACCTCCTTTTACCTCACTGCGGTCGTGAGGTAGTCGCAGAACGCTTGTTCAGAGGGACTTCACGGCTTTGGTCGAGAACATCTTGGATATCATCTCCTGTTGAGAAGCAGGAATCACCGATATCAGCACGATACTCTTACCTCCTTCCAGGAGGCCTTCTGTCACTTCTTCTCCCATTTCTCGAAGTAGACTTGCTAACGTCCATCTCTACTGCCATCTCACAACGGTTCCTATCCTTATTCTTCTCCCTACATATGAAAGCCCTTACCATCCGATGCCGGCGGTCGAATTCGCCCTCCACCTGACATTACTTGACTTGATAAGGCGGTGTCATCCAGCGCGTGACTTAATTTTTTCTCATCACAACTGTTGACTCAATCTCCCTCTTAATGTCCGAAGTGATTCCTCTGAGCTGTTAGTATTTTGCGGTACGGAGCATGACGGTCTGCGTACCCGACTCGGATGTCCATTCGCCTCGCTTGACGGCAAGTGCCTGTCGAGTCAAGCAGTACATGTAGAGACATATCAAGTGTGAAATGGAGGATACTAGTATTATCATAGAACAGGAGATTCAGTGAAAATATTCAAGTGGAAGACACGATTCCTGACCGTCGACCGTAGGCGTAGTGTATAATACGCTAGTCGTATCATTACCGTTACACATGTAATACCACTGTAAAATACGGCTTACTAAGCCGAAATGAATGTCCTCCACCATACATATACAGTGATCATCTTATTACATAGAGTATCATGTACAATGATGTAGTTAAGTCCTGCATAAATCCTGCACGAAAGTCATGACCCCTTGGCAAATTCCACATACAGTATGTAAATAGTACATACTTTAATTAAGTTGCATCGTGTAGGTCTAGCGCACTAGAGAGGTTTAGCCGCCATGCT
>NPHW01004893.1:0-24420 GCA_002240705.1 Elaphomyces granulatus | reverse complement strand
CCGCTGACTACCCCTACTACTACTATGTAGGTAGATACTTGACGGCCTCTACAGTAGACAGAATGATCTTATTAACCAGTGGGTCAACAATCATATTCATTACTGAAATAAGTAACTTTGAAACAGAGAGCCTGAGGGATAGACTCGACGTCTACATACATACACAGAATTGCAAAATCAAAAGTTCCAACAACTTCATAGCCACATGTACTTGCATCATATATTGTATCATGCATATAACCAACAAGTTTGACAATGCCCTTTATATACTCCGCAATAGGCAACTATTAAATGCAGAACGAGGAAATAAATGAACAGAAAGAAAATGATTCACTCGAAAATCACAAAAACCCTTTCGAGTTGCTGGCCTTTCTCTGAGGCACTTCAATTGGGCCGTTGGGACCCGAGCCGACATAAACGCCGCTGCCCCTCCTACTTCCAACATCGCTGAGGGCTGCCGGCCGACCTATGGTGCTGCCTCTCTCAATTCGTAATGCTTTCCAACCCTCCAATTCCCGTTCTAAACGCAGAGCTTTCTCGCGTTCTTCACGGAGTTCTCGCTCTGCACGTCTTGCCTGCAGCTGGTTTTGTGAATCGCTTGATTGAAGCTCTTCGATAGTTTGGAGAAGACGCTCCATCTTGTCACGGGACTTTGCAATGTCGTCGCTAAGCTGAGTATTAATTTTATCACGTCGTTCAACTTGAGATTGTAGATCTTTGACGGTGCGATCAATATTTCGCATTGATCTCTGTTCTGAATTGCGTTTCGATTCCTGCTCTTCAAGTTGTGTCTCAAGCTGGGGTTTTGCTGTATTAGCATGATTTTCACTGTGCTTCTCCGAGAGAGATAAGTGTTTACCTCTTTGACCCTCTTGTGAAGGAATTTGACGTCCTGACTTGCTGATGAATAACCTTTAGTCTCCAGGTCTACACATCTCAATTGAATTTCCTTAAGCTGCTTCTCTAAAGTTGCCTTTTCCTTGAAGAGTAGCGCATTTGAATCACGTTCGGCTGCGAGTTCCTTCTGCATTTCTATTGCTAGAGCCTCAGCTCGTCTCATCTTACCGACAGCTGCGGCGGAAACGTCCTCCTGTTGCGCCAGGTTGGATTTCAGTTGCAGAATCTCACGGTCAATCGTAGCAGCGTTGCGCATGGAAGGACTGTCTCCCCTTGCAAGGTCCTCGAGGCGTTCTCCCGCCTCTTCGAGTCGGGCCTCAAGCATCTTCTTTTCTTTAAGCAGCAGATCTCTTTCAGTTGTAATCTCGTCAAAGGATGTCCGTAAGTTGCGCACTTGAGATAACAGTGTCACCACTTTGCTCTGGGCCTCGTTATGAGCATTTACTGCCTCATCACGAGACGTGGATATATCCTGCAGAGTCATTTCCATGCGAGCCTTTTCTTTAGCCCACGTAGAGCTGTTGAGCACCTCATTATCCCATTTGCTACGAAGGTCCTCTAGCTCTTCACGAAGACGGGAATTCTCCTCCCGGACATGGAGCAGGTTCTCGCGCTCAATTTCGAGCTCATTTGTTAAGGTTGAGAACTCCATTTGATATTTCTTCCTAGTTTGTTCCAGAGATGCCTCTTTGTCTTCAATATCCATTGCTCGTTGGTTTCTGTAGTCTTCAAGTTCGTGCTGGAGACGCCGCTTTGCTTGGAGAGCGTCATCAAGGTCGGCAGAAAGATCTTCAATCTTCTCCTCATATGTCTGTGTTTGGCGTTGTAAATCTTCGACAAGGGCGTCCATTCGATTTCGTTCAGCCATAATAGTGGCACAGGTTTCCTCCGCCTCCTTAGATTGAGCCTTCGCAAATTGTTCCGCGCGCGAGGCTTTTAGTACTGCGATTTCTGCCTGCTCGAGCTTACTAAAGTATTCATCCGCACGACCCTTATACAGGCTCAAACTGGAAGCAACATCAACTGCTTTTGAAGTTTCTGCGTCCAGACGGATTTGAAGATCGGAGAATTCTTGAAGAAGCTGGTTTCTGCTAGCAGTATCTTGGTCGCGAGCTAGCTGTAATTCTTGAATGTCAGATCTAGCATCGCGAAGTTCTACCTCAAGACTTGCTTTCGCACGCTTGAGTTTCTCGAATTGGGCCTTTGCGTCTGTCAGTTCGTTCACGGCATTTTTATGGACATGGAACAATGAATTTCGTGATTGCTCTTGGGAGTTTATTAAATCGAAGAGTTCTTCATGGGACTTGGCTTGGATATCACGCAAAGATAAATCCCCTGACTGTATCATTCTTTCAAGCGCCGAAACTTTTTTTGCGGAATCATCTAACTTGTCATGAAGTCGACCGTTTTCGCGTTCTAAAAGCTGCATCCGACGAATAGAAGGGCTATCATCTTGCCACAAATCTCGACTTGGAGTTGCCCTTTCAAGCCGACTTTGTAAATGCCGATTTTGCATTTCGGTCATTTGAAGTTTGTTCTGTAATTCCTCAATTTCTGCCGCCATGTCCATTCGTTTCTGATAAGCAACGGTATCAACAGTACGGTCAGAGCGACCGGAATCCTGGGTTGCTTCATTGAGATTGTACCGCCGGTTTGGTGTAGTGGGGTTTGAGTACTTCTTCAGAGTCTCAGAGTTCTTCCGAGCGTGGGTTGGAGAGCGAGCAATAGCAACTTGATTCTGGTCGATTTCCTCAAATAGGGTTCGTTTAGATGACAGATAACGGGCATCAAGCTCCTTCATTTCGTCCTCATGACGGCGGCGCATCTCAGAGAGCTGACTTTCTGCCCTGGCATATTTTTCCTCGTAAACCCGAAGGTCACTGTAAGCTATTTGGAGGAGTTGGGCGAGATCGACTTTTTTGGACAAATTCGGTTGTACTACTTCCCATGATTCTCGGCCCTCTTCAATTTGAGGATCAAAGACCTTGTGTAGAACAATTAGCTGATGGTGGCAATCTTCAATTTCCTTATTTGCTTGATCTAGAGCAGCTTGGAGTTGACGAGTGTTAGCTTGCGCTTGGGTTCTCAGCTGTCTCTCGGTTTCCAGATTTCTATTAGCTTCAGCTAACTGTATGCCAGCTGCAGAAGCCGCCTTTTCCGCGTTCCGGGTTGATTTGTGCTCTCGAGTCACCTCATGATTCAGATCCTCTACTGTCAATGATAACTTCTCCTTTTGTTTCTCTAAGGACGTGGTCATAAGCTGTGTGTCACCTAGGTGGCGTTGTAATTTCTTGCATTCTTCGTCCAGCTTCATCTTCTCGTTTTGAAGCTGTGTCATACGGACACGTTGGCTTTCTCCGGCTCTAGAATTTGATCTTGCAATATCAAGATTTTTTTGCTGAATTTTGTTTAGAAGCGCCCGATTGTCATTCTCGGATGCAGCAAGCCGGCCCTTCACTGTTAGGAGTTCACTCTCTAGTCGTTCCTTTTGCTGATCATGGCGAATACGGAAAGTCTCGGAATCTGCTATCATCTGGGTAAGCTCTTGCAGTTTCCCAGCAAGACGGGATCTTTCTGCGTCTGTTTCGTCCAATTGCTTGGATTTCGCTTCAAGATCCTTGCGTAGGCTAGCCTGTCTTTCATTTGCCTGTCTCATGATATTGCGCTCAGCAGCGCTTTCCGCATCCAGTCGAGCTTTTTCTACGTTGGTAAATCTTTCACGAAGCCTGACTAGCTCGGTTTGGAGATTTCTACGAGCATTTTCAGCCGCTATCCGGGCTTCGGTAGCACGCCGAAGGGTATCATGCTGAATGTACATCTCCTTCTCGATTATGATTTTCGACTCATTTAGCGCATCGTATTTTTCCTTTAGTTCGGCGAGTTTATGCTCTCCGAGCATTTGAACGTCGTCTCTGGACTGCCTTTCCCGGCTAAGCTCTGCCTGTACTTGGAAAAGCTGATCTTTCAAATCCTTAACTTGTTGGTCAAGAACTCTTCTGCTTTGTCCTGCTTCTGCATCTTCAGAAATTTTAGTTTCCAGTAGCTTCTTTGCATCTGCAGCCGCTCTTTCAAGGGTTGTCTTCTCTGCTTTCGTAGCGTCCATCTCTGCTTGCACTTCACGTAGTCGTTTTTGCATTGCATCGTGTCTAGACGATAGGGATGTCTTCTCGGATTCTAGGCCTTTCCTTTCCATCTCAAGCCTTTTAATGTCAGCACGCAGAATAGAAAGCTCGCTTTCTTTGCGGCGAAGCATTTCTTCGTATCCAGTCGAGGTCGCAGAGACGTCCGAAATTTGTTTTCGGATTGTTCCATTCTCATCAGAAAGCTGATTGACATGCTTCTTCGATGCTTCAAGCTCCTTTGTGGTCTTTGCAAGCTTCACATGAAGGTCCTGGTCGTATTGTAATAACTTGGCTTCCAAGTCATGCAATTTCCTGTCTTTCAGGCCAAGGTGACTGTGAAGCACCCTGATTTCCTGATTTAAACTCTGGACTTCATTATCTCTCTCTTGATATGTCTCTTCCATCTTTCGCAATTGGGATTCCAATTCCGTGAGCCGTTCCTGAAGTCCGTGTTTTTCAGACTCTAGACGAGTAATTATATGACCAGCTTGTTCAAGTTGCAGTCTCCGAAGATCAACCTGCTCTTCAGCCTTTCTTTTAGATTCGATTAATTCGTCCAATTGACTATCTAAGTTTTCTTGATCGGCAATGGCTTCGGACAGCTTCTCACTGAGTTCAACTTCTCGGAGCTGAAGTCGTTTGAAAATTTCTTCTTTGTCTAATGCAAGGGCTCTCTCGCTCTCGAGAGTTTGCTTGATCCTTTGAATTTCCGAGTCTGCGCGCCGTCTTTCCTCTTCCAATTTCTGGCGATCAGCGAAGTCTTGCTGCATTTTAGCTTCTAACCTTTGAATCTTTTCGTCTCGTTTCTTTACTTCGGCGGCTGTTCTTGTGGCACCGAGCAGTGGCTTCATCCTCATGAATAACCACCACCATGGATTTGCCTTAAGGTCTAGGTATAGTTGGAAGTTCCTCTGGATAATGCGTGCTGCTTCTGTTCGATACAAACGTTTGTTGGCTAGGCGGCGCTGGGTAAATCCTCGAGCAACGGACTGAAATCGTGTCATAATATCTCGAATAAGTGTGTCTCGCTTTTCTTCGAGTTCAGCCAATACACCGGCTCTGAAAAATACCTTTGTTAAACCGACGCGACACCATGCCTTGTCCATCCCCAACTTTGTTAGCATGATTTGGGTAGCGTTCTGGCCGTCCAAGTAGCCTTTTGGCATATCATAACAAAGAACCTCGTATCGCTGTCGAAACTCGGAGAAAGAAAGACGATTTGGAAACCCAGTACGAGCTATTCGAATGCCTTCTAGAACGCCGTTGCAGCGTAATTGATCTAAAACCAAAGGGGTATTAAATAGTTTTGGACGCTTTCTATGATTTGGTAGTATGCAACGAACAAAATGGGGATGTGTTGCATTTAATTGATTCATGAGGCTTGAAAGTTGATCTTTATGTCTTTGAGCGACTGTCCGAAAGAGACCTTTCTTAACGCGGCTTCTTGAGGATCCCGGCTCGTCGTCTGCATCAGCATAGTCGGAAAACATATTCGCGACATGTTTGTCAGTTGATGTAGAGAGTAAGCGGGTAATGTTGTCATTGAGGGGATCCTTATTTTTCTCTAACCAACCGTCCGTCGTATACTCAACTTCGGCGGCGTAGTGTGTGAGAACAAAACTCTGATTCAAGCGCGATGCACGATACTTAGGTGACTTTCGATCCCATAAAGAGTGAAGCTTATCTGTGAAAGATATGTCCGTTGCCTTGGGCATAACGCAATCCTCGTCTAAACAGGAGAAAATACCAATAGGATTTGTCAACTCAATCAGGTCAATCGTCGGCTGCAGATCCTTTCCAAAGTCGATAAAATGCCACTCAATCTGTTCTCTGGCATATTCCTCCTGCTCGAGAACAAACATGTGATGATTAAAAAATTGCTGCAGCTTTTCGTTGGTGTAATTGATGCACAATTGCTCAAAGCTATTCTTCTCGAAAATCTCGAAACCGGCAATGTCAAGTACGCCGATAAAAAAGTTGTCATCACCCGTCTGGCTACTCCGGTCTAGCTGATTGTTAATTCGATTGACCAGATCACCGAAGCTACGCTCGTAGATTCCTTTGGCCAATGCATCAATTGCCAATCGAACCTGCTCAGGCGTTTGGACTTTCTCCACCCATTCTCGCCCGGCTCTAACTCTCGGATGAAGCAAACCCTTGACAAATGCCTCTGGGTTTATTCCTAATAAACGGCATGCTTTGTTGATATTTTCACGAGTTTCGTTGGTCAAGGCTGCTTGGTCTCCACGCAAACTTTCCTTAATGACTGTCACATTTCCCAAGTGTAGAACAGCGGCGATAGTGCGTAGAATGCATAGCAGATCATCCTCGGTGAAATTCATTATGTGGAAAGCCTCTATCAGCGAATTCCATTCATCAACGTCAGATACTCCTGCAATGGAGTCGTTTCCATGCCTAGTATATGCAAAATCTTCGATTTGCATATCAGATATACAAAGAATGTCCTTTAATTCCCTATCGGCACCTTGAAGAAGCTGGTAGAAAATATGATAGTTTCTCTCCCTTTTGTTTGGTTTCACAACTCTTGATTTTTCGAGGAGATACCAGTCGATGTATGCTCCAGATATCTGACCAGAGCGCGTAAATTCGATGCGGATGAACTTTCCAAACCGTGAAGAATTGTAGTTTCTTACAGTCTGTGCGTTCCCAAATGCCTCGAGAATGGGATTGGCTCTGAGGATTTGCTGCGAAAGGTTGGAAAACTGCTTCGTGTTCGACCGAAGTCCGGGAATGTCTGATGTAGCAACAGCAGCCAGATACTGAATAACTTTTTTCGTATTCTCAGTTTTGCCAGCTCCTGATTCTCCACTATAGAGCACAGTCAGAAATAGTACTAGGGTCTACGTGCATAATATAAGTACTCACGTTACAAGTATACTCTGATTTTCACCTTCCTCGACGAGATTTCTAAATGCCTGATCCGCCATTGCAAAGATGTGTGGTCGAGTTTCTTCCCTGCTCTGACCCTTGTACATCTTTATGTATTCGGCCGTGTAAATTGGGAGAGAGCAATAGGGATTCACGGTAACAAGGAACAATCCAGAGTAAGTCTAACATTTCCCACATTAGTATAAATTCCTGGGTTTCTTATTTATGTACTTACGTATATCAAATCTGATTGATATCTCATATGCAGATTATGAACAACTGAAGCCTCGTTAAGGTGGGTGAGCTCGGCCATATCGTCGGCTTTGTCAAATTTCGCCGGGTTTACTTTATCCACGAGCTCCACATCGACTTCGCGTTGCTGAAAATTGGGAGTTAGCAAACAAGTTGCAGCGTTTGGGAAAGGCTTGTTCATACGCTGCCATCGTCACATTGAACTAACAATTCACCGTTGCTTCTTTCATCTATAACTAGGCCACGAACGAATGCCTTTTCAATATCTTTCAGCCATACGTATCGTTTACCAGAGAAGTCATTTTCGCCTTCAATCCCTTGAAACTGGTCAGCTACTCTTCGTAGCTCTTCAGACTTAATAAACTGCGGAGCAAATGTTCCCGACGCGTTCGAATTGTGCCTTGTAGAACTCGACCGTTCGCGGCCAGCACCAGTAGAGGAGCTGATAACCGTCGAGAAGTGAGAGTGTGATGAATTTCGCATGTGGCCTTTTGTCTCCGTGGTGTTGCCAGTTGACGAGAAGACGGCCGACTTCGGTCGGGAAGGGACAGGTTGTGGCCCAGGGGAAGGAGATGCTGAATGTCGACTGAAAGGATTGGCACGCTTCGGCGAGCCATTTACCTGTAAGGAAACCATGACAAGACGTATTCAGGGTAGTACATCGGTCGTAGAGGATTCCGTAACGAGCGATTAATGGGTGTGTAAATCCGGCTCGATTATTTTCGGCGATCACCACGAAGGTAAAAGGAAGGTATTTTACAAGAAAATACAACTTGAGACGTCCCTAAAGCTGGGTCCATTCAAACGAAAGATAAAACCGGCCAAATTAGAAGGCAAGGTTTCTGAAGCTTGACGAACAGACATCGGTTTGTGACTCTGCTGTTTTTGTTTATATTTTTCCCCTTTTGGTCGCCTTGGCGGGATGGTCCGTGTTACATGCTAAACTGCATCCGGGTCGCGACACATGACTTCAGAATCACGTGGTTTTCATCCAACGCCTTGTGATAGATAGAATTTCTTTCAGCTATCCCCCTCAACAACCACAACCATTATTTAATCTTCTCTTCCCTTCTTTGCCACATCTCATCTATTATCTCTGTTAATCTACGACTTCATTCTTTAATCGTGTCATCCAGTACAGTCCCAACCTTTCACAAAAAAGAGGTTCGTCGACGTGTCCTGCAATATAGTGTTTGCAGTGCTGAGCCTATTCAAGTCGCTCCTTTTTGGAACTACTGACGTGTATCTTATCCTGGTGTCTATAGCATCTCACCTCCCGAAATGTCCCACTATCCACCAACGCCGTCATTTGGAGGGCCTTTCAGCTATGCGCATCAATGGCAGCCTCCCCCTCCAGACTCTACGACCTCTATTCCTCCAGTACCGCATAAGTTCCTTCATCCATCCATATCCTCCCACCAATTTGGAGCCAATGCTGGCAGTCCATCTAATTACGACAATGCTGTTTCATTCAACGCGAATTCACGCTTGCCTGGGCTGGGTGTTTCTGGTGGCCCTTTATCACTTCCATCGTATCATTTCGCGAATCAGTATTCCCTGCTTAATTCATCCCCATTCTCCATTCCCATCAGTCAAATGGGGTTCCCGCTGACGTCGCAGTCAAGCAACGTCGCCATGCACGGCGGCCCCAATGGTCTAGCTGGTCATCCTCAAGATAGCAATATGGTGGGAAATTCGCTTGAACTACATGGAACTTCAACGCCACTTTCTCTCAGCAACGGGGATAAAGAGGAAGGGGAACTGAGCAGCAGAGATGATGCCTCTCCACAGCCAAGAGATGAATACTTTACCGATCGACCAGTGGATAAGCTGCATCTTTCTGGCGTTCGTGGATTCTATGCAGCCAACACCGAAGCTGTTTACGAATCAGTCCACGGCTCTAAGGAGCCTAGCAGTCTTGAGGCTGACAGGGATTCATCCAAACCTCGCCTGGCAAGCAATCTTGAACGCGCAAAAGAAACCGACCGGCATGCCGGTAAGGCTAGTGCGAGAATAAATTTCAAATTACGAAATCGAGTATTATTACCAGAGACCTCCACAAGACGAGAAGGCAGTGAATCCCGTACGTAATTTAAGACTTGCATCTCGCGGCTCAACGCTAATAACCTATAGCATATAACCCTCCAGTTTCGATTGAGCTCGACTCACATGGGCATCCTCCTAGAGATATAGCGCCCAGCGAAGTTAAACAACGGTTAACTGTGTTTTCAACACGGTCTGACTCGGTGAGCGAAAAAGATATGCAGCATCCCTATTCTGACGGCAAGACTGCAACCCAACTGCGCCTCCTTGCGAAAGGCGCTTTATTAGGACTTGTGCCTCACAATATTCGCTTCAATGAACTTGTTCGTGAAGGCATTAACCCCACAATTCTTAAAGATCTCTATGATGAGGTCGGAATCAAGGTTGCATCCGTGGCATCTGAGTCACAACCAGTCGCTGAATCAAGTCCTGTACCCCAACCACTTATTGCAAGCCCTGATTTGAGCGGAAACGGTGGGAATAATGCCTCGGAGGCTCAAACTGAGAAAGCTTCAACCGTGGAAATTCAGGAACAGACGTCAGAAATGGCAGTGACCGCTGCGCGATCTTCTGATGTTCCTCAATCAATAGTCAATATTTCTACCTTAACCCTCAATCCTGCTCAACCGGATACAGAAAAACCATTGGAGAGAAAGGACGTTATAGCTAGGAGGCTCGCTGCTAAAGCTAATAAGGACACCAATATTTCAGGTGTTATGAAGGCAGAGCCAGCAAAAGATGCGTCAACAAACAACGTTCCAGTTGCCCAATCAACTGAACAACCCTCTCAGCCAAATTTGTCAGCCGAAACGCAAGCAAAAGAGAAGAACAAAGCTCAGACAGAATTGGCAAGACAACGAATGGAACAGCTTAAGAAACAGGGGCTCGTGAAAAGCCAACAGCGCTTACAAGACCAGATTATGGTTAAAAACACATCGCATGAGCAGGAGAACATAGCCCCTCAGAGTTCCGCCGTTGCATGTTGTAAAGTAGGAAGCACCGTCGCTGGGGTGGTGCTTCCTACTTTACAACATCCACTACCAGATCGTCCACCGGAAGCTGAAGCGGTACCCACTGCTCGTATCCCCGGGCTTTTTATGACGTGCTCCGAGCCTTCACTGCCTGCAGCTCCTGCTTCTCAAGAACCTTCCGTTGATCCAGTGCCTGTACAATGCAAAAACGCCAACCGTAAACGTCCCCGGGCCTCGGATTTTGATGAACCCATTATAAGCTCGAAGAAGCCCCTCACTCCTGAAGCTAGGCTAGTGATCGATATTAGTGATGACGAGTTCCTTTATGGCGATAGTGATGATGGCAAAGACACAGCCTGTGAAAGATCCGCCAACGAACTGGAAAATATGAAGACTTTGACGACAGCTCTACCAAGTCAATGGACTCCAGCCTCAGCAACCCTGCAGATCCCACTTCGGCTGAGTGACCAAGATGATCTAAGGATTAGGGATATGGAGATTCTGGAAATGCGCAAGCGAATTGCAGCACTCGAACAACGGAAGAGAGCTAAGCTGGCCGCAAACCGACCTGAAAGCCCAGGGTCTTTGAATATGATAACCTCTGGGCCTGTCACAGAAATCTCTGGTATATATGAACCGCTGTCTAATGGCACGGCGGCAACCGACTCAGAACAGATTTCACCGTCTTCTAAGGCATCGGTTTTACAAATCCAAAACCATAGCTCTGATATTCAAGCGCTTGCCTCGATGGATTCTGTCCAAATAGAGAATATCCGGCAAAAGTTCTTGCGGAGAAAAGAAATCGAATCAGGACTCCCAGCCCTAGAAGAAGAGTTGTCGAAATCCGAGGCTAGACTGGCAGAATTTCGAATAGAAGAAGAAAAAATCCTGGAGGAGATTGCAAAAGGAAAGGAAGGCCGACGTCATTTGATTGAAGAACTAGAAGGTTTAGGTCATGAGACAGAAGGTTTAAATTTGGAAGACCTTCGGACACTTAAAGACGAGTTGGAGCATCAAAAATTCTCTCAAGGTAAGCACTTGGTCCTTAGAACTTACACAAGATCTCTCTCTCCACGTTAGTTCCCCTTATCCCAATGTCCGCAGCAAACGGGCCAAGTCTTCGAGTATACAACTCACTCCGTTGAATCACCTGTTCTCAGCTTCGGCCCAGCTATCTTTTCAAAATGAAGAATCGAACGCGTCTGCGACAGGGAGTTCAGCATCTCAATCAGCAACATTGGAAGTGACTCAGGTCTTACAGCCTCAAGGCCTGGCCACCGAGCAGCACCCAGATTCCGGCACCTCTCAGAGTCACCAAATATCACAAGTGGATATGCAGCATAATGAGGGGACTTCAAATGATGACGACTGTCTGGACGCTGTTCCTCCCTACGAAAAGGATAATTCCATCGATTCTGCTTCAGTGATAGATTCGTCGACAGAGATCACGCGCCTCATGTGCAGTGGTCAAATATCGTCACCGAAATTAAAACCCTTGGATAAAGTAACAGTACAGGAAGCTCTTGAAACACCTGAAATAGTTGACGCATCAGAAACTGGTTTCGAGATAGCCGAGAAGAGACCAATATCTCCACGAACATGCACTTCGAATTTCGAGAATAATTCGCCTGTCGATCCCGTTTGTGAACATGATCTAGATGATAGCTCCAGCCCCATACGTGAATCATCCGCTCCAACAGATGTCTACGAGCCTCCAGAACCAAGGGCTAACCAAGATGTTGCTACTTGTGTCTTTACTCCACCTTTCAGTCCCGTTCCCCTAGACAATGTGGAATCTAAGGAATTTTCAATTCCTCCATCCTCCCACTCACAGGCTGATGAAGCACTGACGGGAAATGGCCAGGTATCGAAGACTGTTAATTCATCAGACCTAGAAATGCTCGAGGTATGCTGTCTTAACTCCCCCGTGACTAGGTCCTTGTCATAACAGGCAGATTAGAATGGGCGGCACCCCACTTCCTTGGAATCTCCATTTTCGCCATATCTCAGTCCATTGCGATATTTCAAAACCTATCGTTTCCACTCCAGGTTCCCCGAAGATGTTTCAGGAGCTTATCGTTCTCTTACGTATAGTCATAACATTGACACCACGAAGTGCCTCTGTCCTTTTGAGGCCGCTGGCGGCGTTTGTAACGACCGTTCTTGTGAATTTCAGCATTTCCGCGACTTGGTCTTAAGTGGTGCGTTGATGGATTTGAAAAAATATATATATATACATACGTCCCTTTCTATCTTTCCCATAAATCCCTTCTATCCCCCCCCCCTTTTCGTTACTATTTTATTTGCTTCTACTTATGTTTGCGGCTTCTTTCTCAAATGCCAGCATTTGCTGCCTGTTCGAGCACTGACGTCCCACTTTGTTAACGTCGCAGACGAGAAGATACTAGTCCAAATGGGTTCCTTGAAAGAAGGAAAGACGCCAGAGGAGAGAGATAACTATATCGCCGGTTTGAAACAGGCAATCAATGATTTGCGACCCGACCAGATGAAAGATTTTACTACGGTTGCCACCGAGATTGCCGCGTACCGTAGACGCTCCCTGAAAGATCCCTCGCGTGTCTTGTCCTTGTAACTTTATTCTCGACTGTCCGACTACTACCACCAAATCTGCCGATGCTAAGGTGAATCATTGATTCCCGCTTCCAACCGAAAATACAAGATACAAAGCGCATTATGCTACAATGTCCCGACAATTTTACGAGACGTCTCCCTTAACTACAGTGCCGCACTAACAACCCTCTATTCTCTTTTCCTATGTTCTCCCTTTGACATATAAGTTTGTAATGCGTGCACAGCGTAGTGTGCACCCATTATCATACGAACTTATATATCACAGACGTGATATGCCAAAAGCCGATCTTTTCTAACTATTTACTGCCCCTTGGCAAGGAGGTGGGGGGATTGAGCGTTGAGTGGATCGGACCTCAATTGACCGTAAGAAACAGGATGAACGTGTTTGACCGTTCCCTGAGCTTACCCAGAGCTGAACGTTAATTGGAATCGGCACGGACATTCCTAGCATGATAGCTTATAGCTTGCAGCGCATCAAACATTTGATGTCTAGGTCAGGTAGAAGTATCACGACAGAGGCAGCACGTCATGTACTTGACTTCTGTTAGATTATAATAATATCTTTGAATGTGCAATTTTCTCCTGGTGTCCTTGTAGAAGTCTTTTAGTTTGGTACATATCATGAAATGCAAATAGTACAACAAGATTTTATCCAGATACCTATGTATATACACTGCTACTATCTCATGTCAGTTCTAACTTCGGTTCCTACCAAAAGAGCAATTGGCTACCTAGGTACCTGGTCGGAACGCTACTATCATAGATTCATAGCCCAACCTTCCAACTTTCCAATTAATCTCTCCACCACCACACTTAAATTCAGTATTAGACCATTTTAAATTAAAGTAGTAAATTGATCAATTAACGTAATAAAACTTGCAGAATTGTGAGAATTCATCCTGTAAGGGGGGAAATTCACACCGGAAGAGGCACATTGAGATCCACACTTTTAGGCCATGGACTCACTTATATCAGCCAATAATGATGAGTTATTAGGTGACTACTAAGCATTAGTTACTAAGCGAAAGGAAGGAGACAAAAAGCGTGGGACACAAATACATGTATGTATCACAGGCTCAAAGATTCGATTAACTGTGACATAATTATTAACTTGTAAGTTCTTCTATGGAAAATGTGAAAAAAAAATTTTTTTTTTACTACTATTTTAAGTTCTTTTTAGAGCATTTTTTATTTTCGTTTTCTCAACAACTACTGTAAAAATTAGCGGCATGATAATTTACGTCTTAATTTACCTGAATATCACTTGGTAGTCACGATGAAAGGAGATTATTATGATCTTTAGGGCCGGTCCTTATCTATTTCAGGGTCTTTTCAGTTTTCACCCATTTTCTCCCAAGGCGTTCATTTAAGTGGGACTGGGTAAAGGATGAAATGTTGTTGCAATTGCACTGGCATGCTCACAAAACGCCTCGTTTGACTACCCAACTTGTCTAATCACAATAATAGTATGATGAAAGGGCTTCTTCGTTGGATAGTGTACATAGAAGATCACATGTCACCGAGACTAGCGCCCAATATCTGCACCATACAATGACGTTTACCAGCGACAAAGCAAGTCCGATATTGGCCAAAAAAGGGAATTTGGAACTCTTGCAAGTTGCCGTTTTGGGATCGGGGCAGCTGCGAGCATTCATTATTTCCAGCTTGTATGTACATACATACATACATACATATAGTACATAGCCCAGCTTGCGAATGCATTCTCTGAGTCATACCTAGGAAAAAAAACCTAAGGAAGGCAGTGCCTAGTCATTCCATCTTGAGCTTCCGGGCTCGTTGCCAGCTGGTAGGCTTGGTAAAAACTTTCATTATTAACTACAATTTTACAAATTACTATTGTTGTTTCAGGTGTATCCGCGGATAAGGCTGCTCCCATGGCCAGTAGGAATCTCGGTACATGCATGTACCTAGGTAGGAACTATAAAGTGACGGGCGTGTCGCCTTACTACCGAGTGGCCGGTAAGATCACAATGCATGAACCATGATCTACATATAGTTACTATGTATCATTCAGCTTGTCCAGGGACGACAAACCTTGGAAGATTAAACTGTTTTCTTCTAGAAGCGGGAGAAGACTGATGATCCAGGAATCCTCCATGTTAGAGCGCCCAAACACCTCAACTGAGAGAGTTCCTGCAGCAGTATGCTAGAATTGCTACCTCGGCTGGCCTATCATTGGACAGCTACCTTGGTGCCCGAGCCTCGAGGTGTCGCCCGACGAGAGTAGATGGAAGCTGAAATATTCTCTGCAGGATCAAATAATAATCCCAGCGTATATGTTAACCATCGATTAGCACAACGCTAGAAGCCTTAAGCCTTCTAGAATTTCAAGCCCAACCGACCTGATACTTTGATGAAAATTGGTGCACGTGAAGAAGCGGGCGAGATAACGCCCCTAGCGTGGGGGCCTCAGCAGCTCAGACGCCGATTTCTGAGGCAAGATTTGATGTCTACAGCCGGGAATGTGTCTACAGTGGACGTAGATTTTAGGGGAAATGAAGTGGGTCCTCACTGGCAGATCTGAGCTGAGGGAATGCTATGTAGCACAGAAAATGAACGTCAGTAATGCATATGCATCCTAGGCCTGTACCCCTCGGCTCTCGCAGTAGGCAAATCTCGCCCACAGATCACTGCGATCATGCACCCTGCAGCTGCTTCGACATCCGGAAGTTCGCGATCAATAAAAGCCCTTTACCTTAAGGCGAGGATAGAGTGGATTTTTTTACCAGCAAGGGTCTAAGCTTAAGTTACTACATATGATATACTCTATGCATGCCCAGCCCTTTGATGCTGCAATCTGATTCAAGATTGAATGGTCCGGAGAAAATAACTTTTAAGCTATGATACAAGCAGAACATACCTACATAGTCACAGGGTTAGTAAATAAAATACTACGGAGTATGATATGTAGAAACCAGTTTGTCTCGGGGACCCAGATGCTAACTGATCTTATCATATTGGTCCCTCTAAACTTAAACAATGACGCACAGGGTTAAGTTCTAGGGCAAGGTAAAACGAACAATCCTTACTAGCGACCCGCCACGGCCACCGGGAATGAACCATACGGGAATGAACCAGGGCACTTAATAGCACAACCTATCCATCTTCGCATAGAAGAAGCCCTATTAAAAGTTCAATTATCCTTGGTTCAATAATATGGTTACGGCGTGGGGGATCCGGCATCAGCTCTAGGTATTATAGCTGTACTTTGCTTTTATGGTCATGTGTCTTGCTTCTACTATGAGCAGATGCGCAGCACTGGCATGCGCACTAATTATTATTGTCGTACATAGCATTTAACTTTTGGCCTGTAAATTTTATACATTAGTACTATAGCAGTGGCTATAAGTCTAACGGGAGTATAATACGTAGTTATATGTATTATTGTAATTAACTAAGCTTGTGGGTCCGTGTCACGTTAGTACCGAGTCAAGTATGAGATTCAGCATGCTTCTCTTTACCTCACGCCTTCAACCAGCGCGCAGTGCCTCCTACTTAAGATGATTCATATGACATGTCTCTCGTTTAACTTTCAAGTTAGTCTGCCTCATGTGCTAGGCAGACATAGCTAAGTTAGTAGGAAAAGCCCCACCTCTTGCGGGCTCCCTCTTGAGGAACCGGCCGCGGTTCACTGTTCCATCTTCGACTTCGACAGACAGCGTATTACTACGGAGATACGATGCAAAATGCAAGAAGATAAGAGAGCTAAAAAAAAAAAAAAAAGCCTGTATCATCTCAGTCATGGTGCGGGCTGCCTTATTATTATTAATTAGAGTAATGCATATGGTTAGCTGACCCCACCGAAGAAGCATGAGTTAACGGCAAAAAAAGCCAGGAAGACGCTCAACGCTCCATGTATTTTTCGCAACTGACTAATCCCGACCATTATAAAAACAAACAAATGAGTAAAAAAAAGGGGGGAAGACAGAGAGGAGAGGATGAAAGGGAGCTTAGATATGATATCATAGTCCTGCCAAGAGTGACTAAGCCAGAGGCAAACGTATCCAACAAAACAACAATGTAACGCCGCTGTCTATGCCTCTATATCCGACCTGATCCCCCAGCAATGCTAAACGATGTATGACAGTGAGTCACCCGGACGTTCACCGCACGATGCCGAAACCTGTTGAGAAAATCGCGATCTACCAAACCACCAAACGCCTAAAACCGCCAATGACTAGATGTAGTGACCTCTCGTCAGCATTCGAAGTCCCAATATATCCAATGAATGACAGTGATTGGAGGTTTCCTACCTTATCGGTGCCTTTCAACAATCACCCTTTGATAGGTGTGCAGTACTCACAAGCAACATGGTCACAAACGATACACCGGGGTTGGACATCCCAAACTTTGGGACCATCTCCGCAGAAACAACAGAAGTATATGTGTGATCTTCTAACCGCCATAATAGGGGTCTCCGGGTGGTTGCAAGCCCCAGCTGTTGGCCACGGCAGTGATGAGGGGGGAGCAGCTTGAAATCCCATCAAAGATGTGTCGACAGGTCGCGAATGACAGGAGATGGGAGGCCGAGCATACGCAGAAGTAGGATCTGCCATTCGTCGGGGGCCTATTTTCCCCATTGACATTTATGGCAAAGATGATGATCGCACCTGATACAAGCAGGGTACAGCTCTTCTTGATGAGGGCCAAATTTGCACTCACAACAATACCAGAGCGAAGGCTCTGGCATACCGATGTAGAGGGGGATGAAATGAGAAGTCGGGGCCAAGCGAGCAATAGAAAGATAGGTATAGAATATCGTTTTGACCCCTTGATTCTGTTTCCCCACCGGGGGAGGAAAAAGAACAGGAGAAAGACCAGGTAGAAAGATGGTTTGCAGTTTGATGATCGAGAAACAAAAGTAGGTATAATAATATCGGTTTGATTCTTAATGCTGGAGGGAGAGTAGGAAAGATTCCAAATTGAAGGGGGATTTTATAGATTTATAATGAGAAAATGTTAAGGAACGAGCAACGGAAGAAAATGAAGAAATATGCCTTTTTTATAAGTTATCCATTCCTATACTATACAAATGTCGCTGCCAGGCAGGCCATAATAAAAAGGAGACCCACATCTCCCTTTCACCCTGGGCCATCAACAAAAAGGAGTCGGATCGGACCCTAAAATGGGCGACGCGGTGTGGCTATACAAATGGATAAGGGGAGAAAAGGCAGACCCAGGCGGAAGACTGTTCCAGCATCACTCTCACTCGGAGTCACCGTTCAGCACCTATCGCTCGTCCCATGCGCATATGCTCTACGTAGAGGTGTGTCATCTCATACGAATAGTAGTTTATCATAGGATGAATACAGAGGTAAGGAAATAAGGCAACACGCGTACTAGTAGTTCGTCACTGGCAGTGGGTTCTAAACTAGAAGTTGCCCTCTTAGCGATTCCTTAAATTCCTGGCAAATAAAAAGGGGGTTTCGTTTTTTTTTAATTATATTATTTATTTACTTTTCTTGTATTTTACTAACGCGGCTCTTTGTGTGGCTTACTTGGCCAGCCAATAATAATAAGTAATCCGGGGAGGAGAAGAATAACGGTCTGAATAAGCACTGAAAATACATGCTACATGTTGCATCTACATACGTCCTGAACAATGCGGGCTAAGGCTGACAGGCGTATTATCAGAATGAAAAGCTTAATAATAAAATAAGGATATGATAAGAGAGAGAGAGAAAATTATTATAGACACCCGAAAAGTTTTAAAAATGGAAGCCATAACCGGTAGTTGAACTAAATTGGATGCAAAACAAGAACTTGTGGGACAAATAATAAATATAGTATGTGGAGTCCCTCATAGGTTTTTATTTTATTTTATTTCGTTTTTCTTTTCTTTTCTTGTTCATTTCATTTCCATTCCAATAATGGTTTTTTTGCCCTGATACCTCGACCTAGGGTTCTAACTATGATGCCCTACCTAGGTAAGTAGCTATGATATGAGCCCGACGACACGGACAACTCCGAGTCTCCGATCTGACCTTTAGAAGTGAAATTCATTGGTTGCTTTCCTTTTCTCCCCTCCCGTTCCTCTGGGCGTGAAGCTATAGCTTTTACCTACAAAATCGGTGCAGAAAACGGGGCTGGGGCGGAGCTTTCGGTAGTGATGGCGGATACATAGGCACTTGCAGCAAGAATGCCGGAGATCGGAACTACGACTCACTTGGAACTTAACGGTCGGCCCCATTGATAATAATTTATTAGGAAATTGGGTATGATAGGAAAATAAAAATATTGGGCCAATCAGTGGCTAGAAATGTATCAATCCTCTAGCGTAGCGGCCTTGCGGCAGTTTATGTGACAACTTACAAGCATTAAAATAAAAAAAAAAGCTTCGCTACCGTTGAAATAACTACACATCACATGCAGTTTAAGTTATTACCTGCAAAAGCCACTACTTGATGTTACCAAGCAAGCGCTAGCGCCACATTGGTTGCCTTCTTGCCATCAAGCCTTTCTGCCTGAAGTAATAAGTGTGGTGACCACCAGTTAGAGCTGTGTATCGGTAATCCCGATAGTCGCTAAAAAACAAGCGCCTTACTATTCTATTTGATCGTTCCTGCTGCAGACCTAACTCAGGGGATGTGCTGTACGCATGTGCGTTGATCATTGCATTACTTCCAGTCTAGGTTATTTGGAGAATCGGCCCTTGAGGAGACCAGGGGAAACCAGGGACAGTCGTCCTTTTACAATGTCTCACTTGATGAAGGCAGAAAAAGGGTTTAGAAAGTTAAAAAGAAAAAGGAAGCCCCTCGAATATGAATGAGAGATACCGTACATACAAGTAGAAATACAGTGGTATTCATATAATATCGTACACTCCATCGAGCTCCGTCATCCCAAGATGTATCTATAAAAAGCAGTAGCAGTAGAGAAATAGATCCAGCCTACTCGAACAGGATATAGTATGTAACTATAAAGCAGTAAAAAGCAATGGAGAAATAGATCCAGCCTACTCGAACAGGATATAGTTCTATTGTAACGATGAAGCAGTAAGAAGCAATAGAGAAATAGATCCAGCCTACTCGAACAGGATATAGTATGCAACAAATGTGACTATGAAGCAGTAGTAATAGAGAAATAAACGCCTCGTAGTATACAAATGAAGACGAAAGGTGAAATGAAAAAGAAAAAAAAAAGGATCCGGCCCCTTAAACCAAAAAAAAGGAAGAGATGAATATGGGGGGGAGAGAGAAAAAAGCGCGCTCAGCCATGAAATGCAAGCTAGGAGGCAAAGGAAATAAACGCCCAATAAAAAGACAGAAAGAAAAAGAGACAAGGGGGAACAAAAAACAAAAAAATGAACCATTAGGATCGAATAGTATCCATGGGATCGGAGTAGGTCCTGTGCCGGTAGCAGTCACCGCACCGCTGATGTTGACATGCCAGCCCTTGGGTGCACTTCGTCATCCAAGATGGATGTGGTCCTTCCCTGCAACAATGGCAATACCACGAAAAGCTTGAAAGTCTTCGATGGGGTTCGGTCCGTGTTTCCGTTTGAGCCGAATGGGTTCCTGAGTTGGGACCTGCTTGTCCCTGCTGTTGGCAACTCGGAGATCTTGAATCCGTTGATTCTGTATTATATTGCGGATCGCGATTTTGATGGCCTCCTTCGTGTTCATTCCCATGCTGCTCTCTAGGCTGGGACGAGTAATACGGGCCATTGTAATAAAGCTCGTCTTGTTCCCTTCGAAGTTGTTCGGCATTCCTTTTATCAGCAGGCGACGCGAACTGAAGTTTTGTATGCTCGCTGGGTTTGGGATCCTCTTCCGACCGAGGATAGTAAAGGTAGACAGGAGACTTGGCCCTTGTGAGGCCAGAACCTAGCATACAGCCATCTGGAGACTTTTGGTTTGGCCTCTCGAAATAACTTGAATTCTGCGCAATTTAGCAAAAGAGCTTTCCAGGGCAAAGGGAGGCAAGGCATTACGCTGTTCGACATGGCAAACCCAACCCCTTTGGAAGGTAGCTACGGAGATAGCAAGTGCAGCAAAGAAAGAAAGCGAGATATGCAAGTTTGAAAGCAACGTTAAGTTGGAGAACATTTGGGGTTTTGTATTTTGTCACTATGTAGTAATAGATATCCTCCTCGAGAGATGGTAAATCGCTCCTTAAAATATGTTCTCCCTTCCAATTCCTAACCGGAGGAATAAACCTGAGACCGAGTAAATGAGGTTAAGGCGAACAATTGTAGGGCAAGCAGCGTTCCGGGTAAAGACTGGATAATGATAGTAACCAAGGAGACCTAGTTTGTAAGCTCTCAGAAGTAAACAGACCCATCGCCCTGGCAGACCAATACTTGTTGTAGCCCCAGCCAGAATTGTAGCCCCAACCAGACTGGGCAGCATGGCTTCAGATCATCCAGTTTCGTGGATCCGTGGCAGGGAACGCCTTATTGGGAAGCAAGTGGATTCACATGTGAGCCCGGCTAGGAAGTAGCGTCACGCGTACGGGTGCTCTTCTAGGTCACCGAGCTCCCAGCGCGGTAATGGCCGCTGAGTACGGCCATGGCCGCTCGAGGCAGACAGGCAGACACGGGGTTGAGGGCAAAGCATGGTGCTGAGCCGGTTAGGGACGAGGTGGACGGAAAACAGAACAAGACAAATAGAGTGTCATCTCTTGCAAGAACATGGCTTAGGTATGGCCCTAGTGCTCTAGAAAGGATCGGCTTTGGGTAGCATGGACACAACGTCCATCTTTTCCATCCTTTGGAAGAAACTATATAAACCAAACGAAGAGGGTTGAACGAAAAGTAAGAATTGGGGATGTAAGTAAGAAGAGTTATGTCTAACCACTAGGTTATCCCACCTGGGAAGACATTCATTTATAATAAAGAGCAGAGGGTAATAAGGCTCTGAACTTTTGAGACCTCTTTACCGACACCCTGCTATTGGATGAAGCGAAGTTCATGGCTGGGTTGAGCGTGCCCGGTCTAGCCTAAGTAGAGTTAGTAAGTGCGTATTTGTAGTCTCTCCATGCTTTTTTTTGGAATAGTGCACATCTTTTGAGGTTAGCCTACGTCTCGCTTATAGAAGGCTGGCTTAAAGCTTCGCTTGCAATTGCCAATAGTAAGCTTCGTGCAAGGTAATTTTCTAGCTATGCTTTATCTCAGATAAGCTATGCTCAACTAATGTACATAGTAGTAGATCAAGACTTTCTATCCTCGCTTCGCTTGGACGGCTTGAGAGGATGATCTATGATATTAAAAAACTCTCGCTTATATTGAGTGTACATACCTACAGGAACCCTCTATGCGGAAAGAAGCCCATGACTATAGGTATCCTCGAGCTCTATAGTCTATAGGATGGATTCGTCTGAAATCGCTTATACTTACGGTTCTTTATGTCCACAGAAATTCCCTATGCTTATCCCCAACAGGAAATCCCCTGGACTTAGGGGTCCTGGCAATTTCAGGAGCTACATAGGGAGTTCTATAACCCGAGAAGATTACTATCAGATTAGCATAGCCAGGAATTTCTATAGATATAACGGACTTGTGAGCGTAGAGGATTCCAGTAGATATATTCATCGGCAGATCGGATTCCCGGCGGCTATACGAATTCAAGGTGGGGAAGAGGCAGCCTGACGGATAGATACAGGTACGAACTCCCCCAGTCATAAAACTTTTAGCGTCGTTGATGACCGTCATTATCATAGTTTTGATAGTGGTTCAGGGTTTGATTCTTATTGGTTGGTGCTTTATAACCTCCGTGTTACAAGACGGGGTACAATTTTATGCTTTCGTATCCATCTCTCAGCTGGTATTTTGCTGCATCATTACATAAAACTAATTATTGGCTTATAGCCTCGCGAGGTTGAGGCCAGGCGTGATGTTGCGATAAGCAGCATCCACTAATACTATGCTGCTGCTTGCAAACGGGCATGTATTGTCCCTTGAAATTTGGGTGTCTTTGAGTTATAATCACTACACGAACAAGTACACGAACAAGACTACTGATGCTCATATTGTAGCTGGAAGATAGGGGTTTCTGTAGCCTGCAGCCGTCGGCCGCGTTTCGCACCGCCATCCAGCATGTCCAGTACTTATCTGGTGTGACGCGTCCTAATTTGCATTATGTATATTATGTATAAAATGAGCCGAATAAAACGAATCTGACGTCGGTACCCCGATTTGAGCATAGTCTGACTGCCGCAGCTGGCCATGGTCGTGGAAAATTGAGGGCTTGAATCGGCGAACAGTCTTCCCTTTATCTTTGAAGGGCTGACAGAAAAGAAACACTTCTGGCTACTAATTGATAGTGATAAGTAAAAGACCGGCTCACTTTGAGATAGAGAAAAAGGATTGACTTGTGAAAAGGCGAAAAGAAGACTAAGTGTTTAATTATTGTCTTTTTATCAACGCATCTTTGCCTTCGCACATAAACACATTTGAATGCTTTCTAGTAGTTATGGCCATCTTTGTTTCTATGCCAACAGCTATGATATATGTATACATAGGATACCTATGCCTTGATAACATATGCCACATCACATACATATATCAAGTACTAGGTGTGCATTAGTGTTGTCCACGTTATCTATCACGTGTATCCAGCAAACTTGAACAATGGTGATCCCCACCCTGTACTGATTAGTGTATAGCTGCACAAGAGATCCCTGTTTCCCTGTTGAACTAAATCTACGTATGATACTATCATATAGGCCTAGGATAGGGGTCCAAGCTGTAGGCCCGGGATTCCTATCATTGCTATCAACCTTATCTAGGTAGATAGGAGATTATTTCCAATTCTACCGTGAACCGGACCCACGGTAGGGGGGCGGAAGCTAATAATAAGCTTATCCCCTCCACACCTTGTCGGTAGGCGGGGTACCGAGCCAAGTCGGCTGGTGCTCCACTTAACTAACTACCTAGGTAGCTGTATGTCATAATAGCTGGTTGCAGCTGTAGGGACTTAATTGGGGCCACATTGCCAGGGATAGCATTGATCAGCTCGAGCTATCAGCATGCCTTGATCGATTGATCGACGATCGATCAATGGCTTAATCGACCAATCAACGATCGACCAAAGGGATTCAATGATTGATTGACTCAGTAGCAGCTCTTTAGATCTAATCCCAAAATAGATCATATGCCCCTGCTCATTAGCACACACACAAAGCATCTCTTCAGTTCAACTTGCTTAACAACGAGAACTGGAGCGATGTGGTTGCCATACTAGCTCGAGAGAACACAATTGAAAAATTTTTACCTTGGTCCCCAGCAGGACGTTTAGATAGAGAGATGTATTAGCCAATATATTACGTCCTATGGGGGAGAGGGGTCACAACAATACTCAAAGGGGTGATTATTGAGGTAACTGAACTAGTGTGCCCTCTCAATGGATTTGTTACCTAGACTCTGATTATATTCCCAGCTCTGCTCTAGATACATCATACCAGATACACCACAGCACCCCATCGAATACAGGGTAGGCAATTGTACAACCTCGGTACAGTGCAAACCCCTGTACGTCTGGACCGACATGGTACAAGGCCGTCATAGTACAGTATGGTCTAGGCGACTTGCGCTGCTGTATGGTACAGAGGGGGGTCAGTTTGTACTGCAGTTTGACCTCAGTAAAGCTGGACGAGGCTCGCCAAAGAAATCGCGTATAGTTTAGGGCTTTTAT